>MU188019.1:33334-66855 GCA_016904865.1 Pissodes strobi | reverse complement strand
CTCTCTCTCTCTCTCTCTCTCGCACACATTTCTGAAATGTGCTGAGAATCAACCCAAATAATACTGTTCAATTTGAACGAAAATACGTAAAAAATGAACGATAAAATAATTACGTTCTCCTTAGGACTAAGCCTCTTTCAAATTACATGAATTTGATTAATGAGAGGCGCAAATATTCACCAATAAATCGGTAATGTTACCCAAACGGTCACGATAATAATAAAAAATTATTGAAGATCTAATAAAAATGGAATATAACAATGCTAAATTCTTGCTTTAGTCGAATAAGACTAAGCGAATCATAAACAAATATTAATTATGTATTTAAAAATGAAAGAATTAGTTAAATATATGTATATTGGCTAATTTATATCATGTGATTACGACTATAAATCACGCAGCGTCAAGCCATAGAAATGCCCAATATTAAATATAGTAATCTATAGTAAATTAAATTCATGAATTGTAGGTATAAAATAGCGTACTGCGCTCCTAAAATTGCTAACCACACGAAATGAACCCATTCGTAAATAGATATCACTGGCAACTTAAATATTAAATAACAAAAATCATTAGCCACTACAGTGGATGTTACACTGTCATAATCAGCTGATGTCGTGCTGCAGAAATGAGAACTGAGCGGGAACGCGCGGAGAGGGGGGATTGTTTGTACTGGTTTTTTTGAGAAATAATCAATAATGACTAGATTCCTATTTTTATCCTCCAAATCTACAATTCAACTATTTAAAAAGCCCATTACTGGCCATTAAAATCAATACTAGCTCATTTAATGTTTCGTTTTCTCTTGAAAGTGCACTAATCATGGCGTCATCTTCGATTTTTGGCGCGCACAACGGACAAAATATTTGGCCTATTCCCAAGGTTTTCGCCCCCTTTAACAGCACCAAACAAGCCGGGTGGAACTACGTCAAACATTTCTCACATTTTAGTTCAGTGTTCACTGATCTTTTACATGAACCACACAATATTTCCTCGTTTAAAACGGGAGCATCAGAAATCACGTCATTATTATCCGTCATCTTGAACATATAAGCACTATATCTGAGGTTTTTTTTTTCAGATTAATAAACTTCGGACTTAACTATGGCAAAGACGATATCAAACAGCGTTCAGTTAAGTCTTTGAAGCATTCTCATGAAGCTGCAAATAATGGAATATTGGGGGATCATGTCAAGAGGCACCAGATTAGTCACCAGGACGAAGATACAAAAGATTGGCATAAATGTCCAGAATGTCCCTATAAAACAAGATACAAACATCATTTACCACGACATACCATAATTCATAAGCCTGCTGACCAAATCCAGTGGTTTCGCTGTTTAGATTGTTCGTTTAAAACAATTCGGAAAATATCTCTAAGAAACCACGTGAAGACACATAGAACTGCTGATCAACAAGGTGAAGACGCAGGAGTTTGGCATAAATGTCCAGAGTGTCCCTATCAAACAATCTACAAACATAATTTAAAAGCGCATACCATAATTCATAAGCCTGATGAGCAGCAAGGCGAAGACGCAAGAGTTTGGTATAAGTGTCTAGAGTGTCCCTATAAAACACTCTACAAAGGTAATTTAAAAGGGCATACCATAATCCATAAGCCAGCTGATCAACAAGGCGAAGACGGAAGATTTTGGCATAAATGTTCCAAGTGTCCCTATAAATCAATCTACAAAAGTAGTTTAAAATCGCATACCGTAATTCATAAGCCTGCTGATCAGATCCAATGGTTTCATTGTTTAAATTGTTCATATAAAACAAAATGGAAAAATGATCTAAGAAACCATATGAAGGCACATAAAACTCCTGATCAAAAAGGCGAAGACGCAAAAGTTTGGCATAAATGTCCAGAGTGCCCCTTTAAAACAATCCACAAACGTAGTTTAAAATCGCATACCGTAATTCATATGTCTGCCGATCAGATCCAATGGTTTCGTTGTTTAAATTGTTCATATAAAACTAAACGGAAAAATGATCTAAGAACCCACATGAAGGCACATAAAACTGCTGATTAAAAATGCGAAGACGCGAGAGTGTTAAAATGTTCAGAGAATCCCTAAAAACCGATCTAAAAAAGTAGGGTCGAGTGGGTTAAAAGAGAAACATTTTAAAAAATGGGTAAAAGTGGAACAATGTTACATAATTTTTTCTTACCTCCTTGAATCAAATTTTACATGAGAAACCGTATGATCATGAGTACGGTCGATTTTCTTAAAAATTTATTTACTCATTGATTGTGTAAACTCAGTGTAAAATATTAATTTTGTAACTAGTACAAACAATGGTTCAAATATTTTTATTTTAGTAGAAATGACTTTTGCTGTCGTTTATTTGCAATTGATCAAAAACTATTGCCATTTTGTTCTGACGTTGCTAACATATTGAGCTTCATTACCACTGTAATCCTGTTGTCTTCTTCTGCCATTTTTGTGCTTACCACCGAAAGTCATTCTACATCACCCGGCTGCTGTCACACAATGGTCACCAGGAGGGGTGTACATCCAGAACCCTCTTCGTCAAAGCGGGGCGACGTAGCCGCTGTACCTGGAGCTAAGAAGAAGAGACGGTCCCCATCTAGACTGGCCCGAGATGAGCGACGTGCCCAAGAACATTCCAAACTTCGAGCAAGTGCCCCAGAGCTCGACAGATGTGCCCCGCCCTTTGACGGACCACCACTGAACATCAGAAGCGGAAACTCCTTAAGCCATCTTTGGGATTTGCGTCCCCTTTTGACAACGCTGCTGGCCACCCGAAGAGCGCCAGGACTGCAGAACTGAAACAAGAAGCCCAGAACAGAACAGATCACATCCATCCATTCTGTTCCATGCCCGTATCCTGCCATCTAGGACGCAATGAGACTCACCCGCCTGGAGGAGTTACGTGCTCTAATGTCGGCCCTACGACACCTAATAAGAACCCTTCACCCTCGCAGTGCTGTCCCTCCTACTGAACCAGCAGAACTCTTGGACCGTGTCAAAGGGGCCTTCGCCAGACGGGGTAAAACTTTCAGCCTTGAGGAAACTTACATCGACTTTCTGGCTGCCCATGGTCGGGTCTGTTTTGATTTTGGTAAGGCCTGGCCCGACAGTCACTTCGTCACCAGGGTCCCCTAACACCGGACCCAGCCTCACCGCCGCCGCTCCCTGCCTTTGGGCTGGCCGCACACTTTCATTTAACCGCTCGCGGTCTTCCTCTGCCCTGTCGGTCACTTTCCTTTCTCTCTTCTTGGTGTCTGCAAAGTCCAGGCACTTGCCGACCGGCCACCCTTTGGATCACAAATTCACTATGTCTCATTCTGAGATCTCTTCCTCTACTGACCATGAAAATGCTTCGCCCACTGCCCCCGAGCAACGTTGGCAATCCTGCACCTCCTGTTCCAGGAAGTTCGCAACAGCTAGCGGGCTTACCATCCACATCCGCCGCTACTGCAAAGGGGACTCCATTTCCAGCCAGAAGCTTTGCCCTGGTTGCCAAAAGGGCTTCCCGGACGCGAACTCCCTTGCTCAACACAGGAGACGCTATTGTCGCGGAAACGCCAATCCAAACAACGAGTGTCAGGGCTGGTCCAGGACCTTCCAAACCTTTGACGGCCTCCAACAGCATAGACGCAAAGCCCATTCTGCAGCGTACAATGCAGAAGCTGTGACTGCGGACCCTGTCTCCGCTCTCGAACTGAGACGCATCGCGGAGGCAGAGCTGAACTACAAAGGGCAGTTGCCGATCAACAAGCATCTGGCTGCCCAGTTCAATCGCCCTTTGGAGAAGATCTGCAACATACGGAAGTTGAGAGAGATCTGCAACATACCTGACCACGAGGACCACTTTTCAGGCGGAAAGCACTACGCAAAATCCCCTCCATCGCCAACCATCTCCTCCTGCCGATCCTCCAGCCTCCAAGCGCAACTTTTGAAAGTGTAAAAGAGGATTTTGGTCACATGTAAGCAATTATGGTGTTTTATTATTATTTACAGCAAATAATAACCTATATGAGACATTTTATAAACAGGTAATATTTCTAGGGGATCTTCAGGTGAAGCTGGCCATAGTGGATTTGTTAATTTTTGCAAACCTGTGCATTTATTACTATATATTTTATTGTATTCTTGGCGTTTGTGATTGGTGGTGACAGGGTTTTCGTTTTAAATATATTTTTGTTCGTGTCCCAGCTGAAGACTCCTGGTCACCAGGAATTTTCCATCATATTATAATTCGCTTATACATGTTTATTTTTAATAAAACAATTTAATATACGTATGTTTGTTTTGTAATTCTCCCTATATAGATAGATAGTTTTTTTATTTTATACACTGATCGTTGTTTTTTTCTTTTTTTAACAAAAACTTTATTTACAAACAAACTTAACAACGGCTATACGGTACGCGAGCAATAATAAATGCCCAATTAGTACTAAATGCATGTCTTCTCGAGAGAGGCTTAGTTTAAAGTATTTCTAGGTCCTTGGTCACTGTTATAAACTTTATGCGAGCTGGGTTGTCTTTTATTTATGTACTTGTTTTAATATTTATATGGTAAGTCTTTTATCGTCTTTCAACGACGGAGTATAGTATAACATATCGGAACCAACTCAAATGACTAAAATAAGTTGAGACTAAGTGAAACTAACCGAAAGTTGATTACACGAGTAACCAAATCTATTAAAATTGATTATGACATCGAAACCGATTCAAAGGACTAAAATAAGAAGGGACACTAACCGGGCTAGATCTAGGATTGAGAGACAAATCGAAATGCAATTGTTTTTGAAGTGGATACTTTTTTGGCTGCATAAGAGTGATTTTTCAAGGCCGCGTCACGACACAGTTTATGAAATTTTCGTCTTGCAAGAAATATAAAGTATAGGATTCTCTCACACTCCTCTCTTATGGAATCGATAAAGAAGTATTCACTTTATTACGTGTACTGTGATACTCGCAACTTCTTTTTTAATTTTAATTTTTAATATTGTTATTATTATTTTTTTTTTACTCAGTTTACTCAGTTTATTCACATAATTTACAATAGTTTTACAATACAATAAATTGCAACATTTACAATTTCAGCTACTTAAATAGGTTATTGCACCTAGATTACTAGAAATCTGTATGTGCAAAAATGTTAGTCGGAAAATTATTTTCTTATATTATAATAATGTCAAAATAATGTTTATGTTACAACCTGCATGTACTAAAGTTAAAAGATACAATGTGAAGGATGAAAAGTTTGAAGGAAAAAAACAAAAAAAAAAATCAAGAAAAATTCAAGAGTACACACAACACACAAGCAATGAGAATCACAACAGTTCAAGAAATGTTTTATAGTTGCTGTAGATGAGTGGCTTACACTTTTTGGCAAATGCATGATATTTAGATATATTTTTTATGTTAGTTGGCAAGGAATTGTATATTTTGGGGGCTAGGCTTGTAATAAATCTCTGGTTGCCATCCTTTCTGTGAAAAGGGACAATCAAATTCTGATTGGTTACTTGTCTAGTTTGGCATGCGTGCTCAACTTTTGTTTGTAAGTCATTGCTGTACAGAAAGAGACAAATGTTATAAAAGTATAACATTCTGATGTTAAGAGTGTTGTCGTCATAGAGCTGTTCAGTAGGAAATCGTTTTTCTTTCTGAAATATGACTTTTAAAATATAATTTTGCACCACATTCAAAGGTTCAAGAGAGTTCTTGAACAGACCACCCCACACAATTATAGCATACTGTAGAATAGGCTCCACCAAAGCTTTATAGATGGATATAAGTAAGTTTTTGTTCATAAATTTACGTAACTCATAAAATTTGAAGACCAGCCCTCTAACTCTAGCAACCAAACCATCAACATGTTTAGACCACTTTAAGTTCTTATCAACTATAACACCTAAATATTTGATGTAATCAACTTCATTTATTTTTAATCCTGTTCCGTTCAGCTGTAAAAAGTTGAAATTAGGTCTATTCACATCAGTAAGAGAGAATGCAATATATTTTGATTTGTCTATGTTAAGGGTTAATTCGCTAAAGTCCAACCACTCCTTCACCATTCCAATACCCAGTTCAGCCTTAGTTTTTACCCGCTCCCAACTATCATCAGTAAATACCAAAACTGTGTCATCCGCATATGATATAAATAAGCCTTTAATTTTTTTGCTCAGTAATGAATTTATGTATACGATAAACAGGAGCGGCCCCAAAACAGTGCCCTGGGGGATGCCCAAATGGATCGTTAGATAGTCACTCAAAATGTGATTTACTCTAACCTGCTGTGTTCTGTCTTCCAAATAACTGCGAAAGACGTCCAACACAGTGCCCCTTACTCCGCAGTGCTCTAGCACATCCAATAGCTTTTTATGAGGCACTGTGTCGAAAGCCTTTGCAAGGTCCAAAAAGACACCCAGGCACTTTCTGCGTCCGTCCAAGTGAGATTTGATAGAATCAACAAGTTTAAATATAGCATGATTAGTACTAACACCTTTTTGGAAGCCAAATTGATTTTTATTCAAAAGTTTGTGTGATGTAAAAAAATTAAGTAGTCTGTCTTTAAGACATTTCTCGAACAATTTGGCAAAAGTACTAATTAGACTTATCGGTCGAAAATTACCAATATCTGTTCTATTTCCAGACTTATAAATTGGGACCACTACAGACTTTTTAAAGTCATTTGGCACAGTTCCCTGAAGAAAGATTAGGTTTATGACGTGCATAAGCGGACTAATAATGTATAAGTGATGGTATTTTATTAATTTTGAGCTAATTTCGTCAAACCCTGGAGAACTATTGTTTTTTAGTGACGCTATATGTAAAATCAGTTCGTTTTTATGAACTGGCTTTAGAAACATGTTCTGAGTAACGCGGCCACTTTCAAAGCTATTGTGTTTTTTAGGTACTTTTTTTTGCTTTGGCGTAATTGAAATAGTTTGTTACTTTTGAAATTTTTATATTCTGTAAAAATATTTACTTGTTAAGTAATAAATTGGAGCTTTTATTTTCAATAAAAATAGAAAATATTAAAATTAAATAAACAGGTTCGTTTGTTTTTTACCCCAAAGCACAATAATAAAAAAAAAGAAAAATTAAAATGAAAAAAAAAAAAGAGAATAAAAAGGTTAAACACACATTCATATTAACCCATTAACGGCCACGAAATTGTTTGATAGATATTTTTATTTTGATTCAAGGATATCATTTATAAATTCAAATTTAACAAAAAATAAAATGTAACTTATGCGGAAATTGATAATAGTGATAATATATAGGTGTACTCAGATGGGGACAATAGGAAGAAACACTATGAAAAATAATGTCGTGACAAACTTTATTATTGACAGAAAGCAGAATAAGAATTAGAATGATATTTTTTTAAAATAGTCTCGCTCTATACACAATGTTACTTTACACTTTTCGCAGCGCCATCTTGCTTTCTTATGGCACTGCGTACATCTTAGTTGCGCAGACATTTTTTCTGGGTAATGTCCATCTTGCACCTTTATAACAGTGACGGGAACATGACCAGGTGGACGACTGCTGAATGGCGATTTCTCCTTTCCGACCAAATAATGTTGAACTATATTCCTCTGAAATGCCAACAGGCCCATTGGTTCTGCCCAACATAGCTGGTACAGAATAATGTTTGTTTGCTGGACGTCGCTTTTTGATCTTTCGATGTCGGCTCTTCATATCATTGCGAAGCAGAATTCGTCAAGCGTCGGATTGTCTCACCCGTCAATAGGGAACGTGAGCTGGGTTTAGATCGTCGTGAGACAGGTTAGTTGTACTCTACTGATGACTCGTCGGCGTCGTTGCGATAGTAATACTGCTCAGTACGAGAGGAACCGCTGGTTCGAACATTTGGTTCACGCACTAGATCGAGCGGGCTATGGTGCGAGGCTACCATTCGTTGGTTTATGCCTGAACGCCTCTAAGGCCGTGTCTCCTCTAGTCGAAGGTGGCAACGATATCCCTTGGAGTTCTGCGAGTTGAAAGGCTCAAAACAATGTGACTACTAGGCGGTCGGCGTTCGCGTCGGTCGTCGCACGAGCTCGTAGCGCCGCGCGGGGTTATCGCTTGGCGGCGGGATCGACCCTTGCCACATCCGACCGGACCTCTTGGCGGTCGACCATCGGTATCTCAATCGTTTCGATGTTGGAACTCGGAATTGTCTGTAGACAACTTCGTGCTGTGCTTCCGCCCGTTGTCCCCATATGAGTACACCACAAAACACGAACCTGTATTTTCTTCGGAAAAGCCAAATAACGCAAAGACTCTTCCGTAAGATTTATTGGATACGTAATAATGAGATATAAGGTTCTTTTCATACATTATATAATAATGCAAGTTACATAGTGAGATTATTACAATTTATATTATTAGGTTTGTTCTAGCAGCGATTTCAAACGGTTCCAAACCGTACGGAGTTTGCGCATAGCCATATAAGCGACGCTTATATCGCTATGCGCAAACTCCGGACGGTTTGAAACCGTTTGAAATCGCTGCTAGAACAGACCTATTGTTTTATGATACCTTTTTGAAGTGAAAAGAGAATACCAACATTACAAATTGACTGCATAATTATTTGGGAGCTGGCTCCTTACAGCTCCTTAAATTTAGGTACGCTCCCGATTACACTTGGTTCGCTGCTAAATTTTAGGAGCCAGCTCCTAAGGAGCTAGCTTCACATACATCAATTCGAGGAAATTTAGCTTTTCGTAAAATAGAACATGTGTATGTACACTGGCGATCAAAAAAAAACTAGGACATTCAAGGTCATTTAAAAAATTGAAATGTCAAAAATTACGGTGGTGAACAAAGCTTAACTTTTGACGTGACAGTGCCATCACAATACAGGGTACGTAAAATGGTGAAGAAAACCGTTAGTTTCCTAATTTCAAAAAAAATATAGTAATAATTTACCTAAATTACAAAACATAAAGATGTGTATCTGTTTAAACACATATTTAACTACAAGTAGACCATATTTTATTTGATAAACATTTCAATGGCCAACCATCGCAAATGAGTTAGAAATAGACAAAAATACATTTCTTCTGGCCAAAGGGAAATTACAATGAGGCGGTTCAATTAGATGGAAACATGGTTCCGGACAAGAGGAATATCAACTAAAGAAAATGAAAAAAAAAACTTTAGTGACTAGTTGCTGCTCCATTTTGTTCAATCACTTCTCTTAAACGACTGGGCATGGATGCGACAAGTGACGCTGTGTAATCAGGAGAAATTTGTTCCCAGGCTTCAGCTATTTTTTCAATCAGGTCATCTGCATTTCTTGGTCGAAAATTGTTCGAATATATTTTTTTCGTAATAAAGCCCCAAACATTCTATATGGGATTGAGATCCGGGCTCTTTGAGGGCCACGGCAGAACATCAATTTGGCTTTCTCGTTCAAAGTTTTTAACTAACCTTGCCGTATGAATGGGACAGTTATCCTAAAAAAAATTCAGACAGTAATTTTGTAACCAAATTAAAAATATAATATTTAATTTTACCTACATGCTGAAATGTGAAATTTTCCTCAAATAAATTTGTCACCGATGGAAGCATGCCGTTCTCCAAGATATTTTTATACACATTAGCCGTTAGTCTATCTTGAACAATAAGATAAGACAGACTCCACGACCTCTTGAACTTATCCATGCCCAGACGTTTACAGAAAAGTACCCAGTTCTATTGATACTATTCACGTATCTCTCACTGTAGCACGCCGCTCTAGGACGGTAAACTCGCAAACGGCCATCATGGTAAGACTTAAAAGTTTTTTCGTCTGAAAAAATTACATTTTGCCAGAAGTTGTCCTGTCCTAGATAATGTTGCGCAAATTCCAGCCAAGCGGTTTTATTAACTGGAGTTAAAAAAAAATGTTAGCTGCGCAATAGTTTCGCAGTTCCGTCTTCCTGATTCTGCGGCGCGCTGTGATAATGGAACCAGGAACTTGGGATTCATCTTTTGCTTTTACTGTAGTAGCAAATGGATTTTCTCTGAGAAAATTAATTAAACGAGTATCATCTTCTTCAGTTGATGTTCTGCTTCGTCCCGAACCTTGTTTCCGTCTAATTGAACTGTCTCTTTGTAATTTCTTTTTGGCCAGAATAAATGTATTTTTATCTATTCCTAATTCATTTGCGATGGTTCGTATTGCTTCACCATCCAATATTCTCGTAATCAAAATGGCCTTTTGATTTTCTGTTAGTCGAGGCATCGTATTTAAATTTTAAGAAATTATAATAATTACGGATGTCACTGTGACATGTAACATACACACAAGTGACACATTTCAAATTATCTGGTATAAATATAATTGTTATAAATAAAAGAAAAATATGCCTAATTCACACTTCAATTTTATGAGATGACCTTGAATGTCCTAGTTTTTTTAGATCGCCAGTGTACATCAAGGATCGTAAACTCTAGTTTAAGATCGTTGTATGTACATGTCAAAATAACACTTGAAGGCATAGAAGTTGTAAGTCTCTAATATCAAAAACGCGAATTGGTGTTTTTTTATGGCAGTGGCACAGTCACTAAAGAGAGATCCTATGGCGCTCGACGAGCGGTGTGTGTGCGAAGATGTTGATTGACACGGTTCTTGAATAGTTGCAGGTTGTAATTAGGGGGAAACAGGTCCTGGGAGTGAGTCCCACCAAAGAATATTCTTAGCATATAATATTCTTTGGTTCCACAGTGCAATATCTCTCTAATTATACTGGTACATTTTGGGTACATTTTAATACATTTTGTTGGTACAATGACAAAATCGAGCACGGCAACCCTGAAGTAAAATGAAAATGTTGCTAGCACAAAATATTTGTGGTCGCTAGTCGCCACAAAGAATCCCCCTTCTAGTCGCTACCAGTACCAGATAATATACAGATAAAGGGAATTTGATATTTTCTCATTCTTCTCTAGTTCATCATCAAACAGTTTTAACTTTTTAATATTGTATTATGTTTATGTCTAGCGATCTTGCAAAAAGCAAGGGTGAGACGATTCCAGAGTTTATTCTTCTGGAAAGGTTGCCAAATATAGTTAAAGAAGAAAATTATTCTGAGTTTGATCAATTTGATTCCGTTTGGATTAAAGAGGAAAATGATCAGTTTCCTATCGAGTAAGTACTTAATTGTTTCCAAAAGAGGCTTTGTTATTCGGTAATTTTATGCTTTGTATGTGGCTGAAGTACTTACGGATTTCTCTCATTCAATGCCTTTAATTTATTTATATATTTAATCATAACTATCACATTGCACCTAACTAACTAATACCTCACCCTTGACCTCACCTCAATTTGTAAGTACTTGTAGTGTTTATTACGCCGTGCTCATGGTTTAAATTACACGTAGATGTCTGAATTTGCGGTTTAGTTAGAAATCAATTTTTACCCAGATGTCCTCTTTTTGGCATTTTAATTTTTGCCCAGTATATGGGTATCCCAGCTTTATATGCAAAATTTATTTTTTCTAGTCAAATAAGCTTAGCTAATTAAGATAGAATAAACAGATAATTGAGAGGGTCTTCCAAAGAATAGCTCCTCTTTTATAATACGCTGTTGCTCCAGTGGATCAAGAGTAAGATCTGTTTCACGGTCAATAAGAGTGTTTCTGTGTTTGAGTGTTAGAGGTACATCATCTAAACTTTTCAAAGCCACCCTCATATATTGATGTAATTACGTCAATGCCCTTATAGGCTTAAAGCTAGCATTTAAAGATTGTAACGAATTGTTATACAGACCTTCCCAAATGCAAAAGAGTGTGCCACAAATCTTTACCCTCTGAATATTAGTGACAAGAAAACATCTCTCATAATTATTTATTGTATTAACTATCCTAAGAACTATAAACAATACTATTACATTTAAGTAATGTAATGTAAGCAAATGATGCATATATTGCAATGTGTAATTCTAGGAAATGTAGGTATTTTGCAGAATTTTTCATATTGATGCTCCTTTAATAATGTAGCTCTGCAGGCCACAGGTTGATGATTAGACATTTTTATTATACTTTCACTTTTGTATATAATAGAGAATATTTAATATTTTGTTAAATTAGTCTTTCCTATCAGCAATAATTACAACTTTCTGCATTGCAGACAAAATATTATCTTGGATGTGATTGTCTATATTTGTTGTCTATTGATTAATTACATAATTTCAAAAATACCTGGATTCAATCAGTCAATAATCTTGTCTTTATATACAATGGCCTGCAGCATGCCCTTATTCCCATTCTGCATCTGATTCTTGAGTGAACTTTTCTGCAGAAAGAAGTACAGAATTTAAAATATTTGGTTAGAAAGATCTCAGACACTACTGCAGATGTGATAAAACCTAATAGGTAACTCAAATTAACACAATGATTATAAACTGTAGCATAAAGCTCTTTAGCGTTATTAAAAATTATCTATATTTATTTATAAGTTAAATCAATACTTATTAGAATGTATTTTGTAGAGACACTCCATCAGCAGTAGATGCTTCATTGGAAAAACATTCTTCTATCAAATATGAAGATGCAGCTTTTGAAAGTGTAAAAGAGGATTTAGATCATGGGTAAAAAGCAATTATTGTATTTTATTATTATTTACGGCTAATATCTGAGACATTTGATAGACAGGTAATATTTCTAGGGGATCTTCAGATGGAGCTGGCTATAGTTTAGATGAGCATGCTACCATTAATAAAGAAATTAAAACTGATCCCGATTTGTAAGTACCTATAATATTAGCATTCTTATGATTGCGTGAATGATGAAGGGCTCATTTTCAATTTTTCAAAAATAATTTCATTCAAAAGACATATAAAGTTGGTATACCAAAAATCAGATTTTTCTGAGAAGTCTAAATTGGTGAAAATAAATAGGAAAGTGCTGCTGGAACATTGTAAAGGCGTAACGTCATCAGATATGTAATTCGCGTTGGGATATATATTTATCTATGACAGTGACAGAAACGACAGCATTCTGGCGGTGGGGGCGTAGACAGCGGTCTAGCAACAGAACGTGATCCTATCCAATTACGTCATATCCCTGATCGAGACGCCCTTCGAATTCTGCACATTTAAACTCTTATATTTCAAGAACCGCTTAATGAATTGATTTACAATTTTGAATATGGCTTATTTTTATTTATTTATTTATTTATTTATTCAATACAGTATCTACAGCAATGCCATTTACAGATACCACTTATTCTAACTAAAATAACTTAAAATAACACCACTCGAAACCTCCACCACACAAAGGTAGGCCGTTACATAAATCAAAAAATACATTCACATAATCATCCGCCGAGCCTGAGCAGCAAGCAACTTTTGTTCTACAATTCTTGCAAAGCGTTCTAGATTGATAACTGTTACATCTATATCACTAGCATAAGTGTTAAAGATATCACACATATGATAAATAGGAGAATTTTTATATATGTTGATTCTTGGAAAATCTAAATAGAATGTTTTCCTCTGTCTAGTGCTGACACGATTAACTGAAAATGGCAATTGTGATAAGATGTCCATGGAGTCAATGTGATTGTTGAGAAGTTTATACAAAGCATTAAGCAAATTTTAATTCGCCGATTTTCCAGTGTCAATCTATTAAATAAACTTAACAAAGCATACTGGTCATATCCCTGCACAGGATAATAACCGTACTGTTCCAAGAACATATATTTTAAAAATTTTCTCTGGACCCTCTCTATTGACTTCGATCAGACTTCATAATGGGGCGACCAGATTATACTTCCATATTCCAGTCTAGGTAATACCAGACTGTCAAACTGTTGAAGGCAAACATCCACACTGAACCGTTTGGCGGATCTGACGACGAACCCCAACACCCTATGAGCATCATTAATCTTTTCAACAATGTGACCCGTGAATGATAAAGAACCATCGAAAATAACTCCTAGGTCCTTATGACTAGAAGTCTGTTCTAAAAGTGTTCCATTAATGTTATATCTACTAATAATTGGATTCTTATTCAGAGAAAACGTCATTGTGGTGCATTTTTTACCGTTTAAAATAAAGCCATTGTCAGGACACCATTCGACAACACCATTCAAATCATGTTGCAAGAAATCACAATCATCCTCTGTCAAGATTTTCAAAAATAACTTGAAGTCGTCAGCAAATGACAAAGTACGAGCGTGTCTCACAACCTGACACAGTCCATTAATTGCAATCAGAAACAAAAGAGGTCCCAAGTTAGAACCCTGTGGAACCTCTGATGTCCTACCATATACACAGGACTTTGCCCCTTTTATCTCAACATACTGTTGCCTATCAGTAAGGTAGGACCTTATTAAATTAACTAAGTTTTCTGATACATGCATTCTGCTCATTGATTGAATAACAATACTATGTTTCGCCTTATCAAAGGCTTTCTCCATATCTGCAAAAATTTCGTCAACTTGCCGTTTGTTATTAAATGATTTATGCAAATATTGACAAAAAGTAATTAAATTCGGCATAGTGGATCTCTGTGGAAGAAAAAAGCCGTGTTGATATTGCGAAACACTAAATTTTACCTCTTCATAAGTCCTATTGAAGAGTACTATTTCGAAAACCTCAGATACAGCGCTCACAATAGAAATAGGCCGGTAGTTAGTGATCTCATGTCTGTTGCCCCCCTTAAATATTGGAACGACTTTACTTATTCGCCAGGTAGTTGGGCGGTATAAAGTATTTTGGATAGGTAATGGAAATTTGATTTTTATTTTTTTTTTTTTGAAATGAGGCCATTAAAAACTTCCCTCAATGTCACAAATCGTTTACAGCTTAAATTAATCTAAATTTTGAGTATATCCCTATTTTTTATACTTTTGACAAAGGTACATGCAAGTAATAGTTATCCGGCGTAAACGAAGCATTGTGTATCATACCGAATTAAGTGTCACCTATTTTTCAATTTCAATTTATTTATTTATTTATTTATTACTACACTGCCTAACAGGAAAACTTCCCAATTACAAAGCAGGAAAATATAAAAGCATAAAACATAAAAGAACTTAAAAATAACATAACAGTACACATTATAAAAATTCAGAGTTAACAAATAACAAGCAAAAATAAAATAACATAGTACAAATAAATGCCATAAATAATTACATAAAACACAAGATTAAAATCATAATTGCACTATTGCACAACATAGTACAGCGTTATTAGGGAGTGGTAGTGAAAATGATGTTATGTGCTATTAGCGGAAAATGTACAGAAATGTCTGCGGATTTGTGGAATTGTGGTATTAAAGATATCAAACTCTTTGTTATGATTATTATGAGTTCTGCACATAACATGGAGTGGTGAAAAATTTAGTTTGTTTGTTCGAGCCCTTGGCAGAGAAAAGGTCAAATTTTGTCGTGATGATAAGCGAGGGACTAGAAAACCAATTTTGTTTAACATATCAGAACAGTCGATCTGGTTATGTAGTAACTTAAAGAGAAACACCTGAGAAAAATAACTTCTCCTGCGGGACAAGGACTGCATATCAAACATTTCCAGTAAAATCTCTTCTGGGTATCCCTGAGGAGGATATATGCCATGAGTTTTGAATAAATAAATAAATAAATAAACAAATAAATGAATGTTTATTTACGGACCAGCCATTTACAAAAAGTCTAATACAAAAGCAGAACAAGGTGCATTCAAAGCAGAAAAAATAAATAAACTAACAGACAATAAGCACTGGTCTCCTAGGGTAAAAAAATCACACATAGCCAAAGTAAACAAGATATCAACAAATCAATAAATATCAATACATACATATATAAATACTCATTAATAAAACAAAATAACATAGCAAGTATCAGATAGGTGCATCAAACACACACCAATTAGACATCACCATACATTCCTTATTTTTGATTTGAAAAGATTCGGTGAATCACTAAAAAAATCAATGTTCTTCTGTCGAATCAATTCATTGGCTGTTGATGCGAAACGAGTTAAAGACGATGACAAACCATAGTTCGTCCTGTGATAAGGAACACTAAACAGATCGAATTCCCTCAACAATCTCTGTGGAACACTTATGCTTATCATAGCCAATAATTCAGGACAATCTACTAAACCGTTCAATATTTTGTAGAGAGTGCACATGTCAATAAATGTTCTTCGTTCAGTAAGAGGAGGCAAGTTAATTAATTTAGTTAATTCTTCATATACAATATCCTCTCCTGCTATTCCCATTTTATATCCTACAAGTCTTATGAATCTTTTTTGTACCCGTTCAATTTGTTGGATATACTGCCCATAAAATGGTGACCATACGGGGCAAGCATATTCCAAGATCGACCTAACATAGGAACAAAACAGGGTTTTGAAGCAAGATATGTTATTGAAATCCTGTAAAGTTCTTTTAATAAACCCCAATAATTTCAGGGCTTTATTGGTTATGTAATTCACATGATAATTGAAATTTAAATGTTTATCAAAATACACTCCTAGATCTTTAAGCTCATCTTTAATTATAAGTGGGATATCGCCTATGGAATAATCATAATCAATGACATGTTTGTTACGATAAAATTTCAACACAAAACATTTATTCACATTTAGCTGCATACCATTTAGATTACACCAGTCATTCAAAGCATTCAAATCTTCTTGGAGTCTCAAGCAATCCTCTATCTCCCTAATTATCCCAAAAATTTTCAAGTCATCAGCATACAGAAGGCAGTTTGAATATTTCACAAATTCAGTTACATCGTTGATAAATATGTTAAAAAGCAATGGCGCCAAATGTGAACCTTGTGGTACCCCAGATGTAACAATAATGTCTTTAGAAATAAAGTTTCCAATTTTTACCTGCTGTCTTCTATTTGAGAGGTAACTCTTAAACCATTGCAACAGATTTCCATACACACCATATTTTTCCAGCTTTCCCAATAACAGGGAATGGCAAACCCTATCGAATGCTTTAGAGAAGTCAGTGTAAACAGAATCGATCTGACTAGTATCCTCAAGAGATTTTCTTAGAAACTGTTCATAAATCAGTAAATTACTTACAGTTGATCTACCATTAACAAAGCCATGTTGGTTTCCATTCAAAGTTTGTTGAAGTTGTGGTTTGATCTTGGATTCTATAATTATTTCAAACACTTTGGCTATTAAAGACATTTTACTTATTGCTCTATAGTTAGTGACGTCAGCTCTGTCGCCATTCTTAAATATAGGCGATACAAATGATTTCTTCCAGAGATCTGGATATGTACCAGTTGTGATCGACCGGGTAAAAATAATACTAAAAATATAAGCTAAAATAAAGGGACATTGTTTCAAAAATATCACAGATATATCATCAGGACCCACAGACAAATTATCCTTCAAACCTACAATTGCGTTATAAACATCAATCACACTAATGTCACAACAGCCCATAGAAACAGACTTAGGCACATTAAAATCATAATCATCATAATCCCCATCAGAATACACAGAAGAAAAAAAATCACTGAAGTAACCCACGACCACACTTCCATCATCAGACAACTGACCCTGGTATGACATCGATTTAGGAATACTAAATGAGTTGTTCTTTCTCTTCACATACTTCCAAAAATCTCCACTGTTTTGATTAATAGAATTCTCAGTATTTGTGATATGCTCACGATAAGAAATCTCAGATAAATATTTACATTCACGTCGCAAATCCGAAAACTCACTGTAATCATTTGCATTGTTAGACTCTTTAAACTTCTTATGAGCGGCCTTCTTTTTGAGTATACATTCTTTTAGAGAATCGTTAAACCATGATGGAAATACAGGCCTTTTCGAAAATCTTCTCGGAACATACATTTCAAAGGCACAATAAACTTATTTATTTATTTATTTATTTATCAACGGAATCCATTTACATTGTAGTTATTAAAATATACATACAAAATATAATAAATTACATTCATATTACGTAAAAAGTATCACATATCACAAAACAAAATCACAGTAACTACACTAAATCTATTAACACAGCCAAAAACCACTTACAAGGGAACAATTGGGTTGATGATAGAATATTTTACAAAATTTGTTTCAGTTTGTTCTTAAAGTTACCAAATTTAGAGTCAAACAAATTTATTTGTCCCAGCAGGCCATTAGCCCTGCGAACCAGTCGTGTAGTTGGTTCATTCATGCCATAGTTAGTGTGGTGAAATGGTACTATAAAAGTTTCTGACTGTCTGTTATTTCGAGAAGGAACTCTAAGTTTAAAATGTGACAACAATTGAGGACAGTCTATAGCAGCATTTATTACCTTATGTAAAAAACATAGATCTAGTAGAATTCTTCTTGATTCTAGTGTTGGCAAATTTAGACTATCCCTTACCCATTGATAGTTATATTCATCCCTATGATATCCACTCCTAAATGCAGCAATTCTCAAAAATTTATTCTGGACCCTCTCTAGCTGTTCAATGTAACAATTGTAAGATGGGGACCAAACAACTGACCCATACTCCAAAATTGGCCTAACAAGGGAGCAATAAAGCATTCTAAAAGTAAACAAGGACAAGTCAACAGTTGAACGCTGAACAAAACCAAGCACCCTCATTGCCCTATTCGTTACCTGATTGATGTGGCTCTCAAATGATAATTTTGAGTCCATCCAGATTCCCAAGTCAGAGACTTCTGCTTTAGAGTTAATTGGAGAGTTATTTATTGAATAAATAAAATTTATAGTTTTTCTTTGCCTTGAAAAAGTAATCTTATGGCATTTGTCAATATTAAGTGACATTTTGTTTAAAGTACACCAATCAAACAGACACCATAAAACAGACTCACATCTGCACTGATGTCAGCCGAATTAAGCGCCCGAGTCCAGTCAAACGCGCCAAGAAAAGTATTTATTGCACAGTAATTAGCATTTTTAAAATCGAAAAACTTGTGAAAAGGATCCAGGCACTCAGACAACCGACCACCAATACAAATGCCAAATGACAGAGCGGGGTGGTAACTGTCAAGAGGTAGCAAAGGTTCAGTAACGCAAGTGACGCAAACGGAACTCACATTGGTTACAATTAAATCAAAATACCCACCGAAGGCATTGGATATTGTGTTCTTCTGACTTAAGTTCATATATGCGAAAAAATCTGAAAGGGCTCTACCCTGTGGCGACAGACCACCAACCGCTCTAGTACCATATACATCATTTTCCCACTTCGCTTCAGGAATATTAAAATCTCCGCATATTACAATTTTGCTACATTTAGTTTTCTCTATAACATTCTCAACAATATCACAGAACAATTCATAAATCTTTATATCAGTCTTAGGGGGCAAGTACGCAACACCAATTAATGACTTTTTAACGCCTTTTCCTATTACCACAAACATACATTCAATAGAGTTATTATCCAAGCTGACTCGGGATATAGGTATATAACTTTTAGCAGCCAATAGGACTCCTCCTCCTGTTGATTTCTGACTTGTTTCTTTACTTCTGTCGCATCGAAAAGCAATAAAATTGTCAAATCCAAGTTCTGCATCTTGAATATCTTCATTAAGCCAAGTTTCAGTAAAAATCACAATGTCATATTCAATTTTCTCAGTTGATGTTATGATACTCTGTAATTTAGTTCTTATTCCCCGAACGTTCTGATAATAGACAGAAAGTGGCTGGTCCGCGTGCTTTAAAACATTCTGGTTCTGGTGGAACGTTGCTGAAAATTCCTGTTATCCCGCTGATATCCATCTCCCGATCTGAAGCCCATATTGTTGTTACGGAACTGATCCTGCCTGCGCTGTGCACCTTCCTCAAAGTGATGACGATTATTATGTCGATAATTATAGGACTGGTCAATATCGCGTCCATTATTAAAGCTCAATAAGTTGTGAGTTCTAAAATTGTATTTCCTAAAGACTATATTTTCAGGCCAGAAGGACTCGTTACTTAGAGTGTTAGAGTATTTCGAGTCTATGCCTATTTTAAATGAATTTGCTTTCCCAGCAGAATCGAGTCTTTGCACGATGAGTTGATCATCATTGTCTAAAGTTATTTTTGATTTTATGTATCTCATAACAGAAGCCTCGTTTGACGACTTAATGACTCTACCTATATAAAACCACATCCTACTAGCTTCCCCCCTAAAGTCATCCAACTCTTGCTTGCTGGTTCCAGTTATTGAATTAGGCTTAATCAAAGATTTGGCCTTGGTACTATATAATGCCGTCATTGCATTATTTACTGCATTCTCGACACTTTTGGCTGTTATTAAATGTTGTTCAGCGTCCTTAACAACAGGGTTCCCTATGCTTGTCGACTCATATTTCTGGATGTTAATGAATTCTCGTTGCAGTTGATCCATTCTTTCATCAAAGCTGTTCTGAATTTCCTTAAATTTTTGATCATACTCCCTGATTAGAGCCTGCTGTGTTGTTAGCAAGGTAGCTTCAAAATACGTTTTTATGTCATCGAGCGATTCAGAAATACTATCATTGGCCCTACTGATTTGAGTTTTGCTCTGCAGTCCCTTAACTGATTGAATGCAGTTTTCACAAGCAAACAGCAGAGTTCGCTTAACAAGACGAGTTACTTGCGCTTCTGAGGTAGACAATTTTGCACAGGTCAGACAATGTGTATCACTGCAGTAGTCGCAGATCATTTTATACTCAATTTCCTTACTTGAAAGCTCTTTTTTACATTTTGAGCAGGACGACATCTTCGGACCTTGGAAAAACGGGTCACTCTGGCAACACTGTATTCAGCAAACACCGGGTTTTTATTTGAAGTTGAGGTTAAACTGAGTTGGCGGGAAAATCTCGGAACACGTGAATGCTATCAAAATGTTTAAAATGCACGATTCTTGGAGGCGATAGTATGAACAATCTTCATCACAACTGATGCAATACCACTCACAAACTAAACCAAAATAAACTGCAACTATTATATCTCACATTAGCAAGCCTTAAAGTATATATAGTAGTTTCAGGAATCTACGCTGAACTCTTTCGAGATCATCAACATGTGTATTATACTCGGGTGACCAAACTACAGAAGCATATTCTAATTTCGACCTGACAAAAGCGAAAAATAGTGTTTTAAGAGTATGGATGTTTCGAAATTCACGGCTCAACCTGGCAATAAATTCAAAGGTCTTGGTTGTTTCTGAAATTATAGATTCATAGTGTTTTGTGAATGATAACTTATTGTCAAAAGTGATGCCCAGATCACAAAAAGAATCAGGTCTATTTAAAATTGTTTGATTTATTGAGTAGTTGTACAGAAATGGATTTGTTTTTAAGGTGAACGGTAACACCTCACACTTGTCGATGTTCAGAGAAAGTTTGTTTAGGGTACACCATTCGATCAAGGTATCTAAGTCTCTTTGGAGTTTTATACAGTCCTCAATCGAGTTTATGCGTAAGAGAAGTTTGAGATCATCTGCATACAGGAGTGCCATTGCTTTAAGTTTAAGGCATACATCGTTTATGAAGATATCAAATAACAGTGGCCCAAGCACCGATCCTTGAGGCACTCCCGAGGATGAGGCATACTTATTGGATGTAATTCCATTCACAGAAACGTATTGAGTTCGGTTAGAGAGCCATGATTTTAAAAGTTTTAAAACACTGTCGGAAAAACCAAAAAGTTCAAGTTTAGTTATTAGAATTTGGTGATCTAATTTGTCAAACGCTTTAGATAGATCAGTGTATATGATATCTAATTGAGAAGAGCTATCTAGCGCTTCTGCAATAGTTTGGGTGGTTATCACGAGGTTAGTTGTTGTAGAGCACCCCTTTAGAAAACCATGCTGTAGCGGGGAAATTCTATTTTTTACAAGATGGAAAATTCTTTTGTGAACAAGAATTTCAAGGCATTTTAAGAAATTGTTTACGATTGTGATGGGCCTGTAATTAGTGATATCTGTTTTGTCAGATTTTTTGTAAATCGGGCTGACCTTAGAGCATTTCCAGACACTAGGAATGGATTGAGTGGATAGACAGAGATTATAGAGATATGTGAGAGGTTTGGCGAGCACATGGGAACAATCTCTTAGTAGGAATGATGGTAAAAGATCGGGACCACTTGTCATTTTGTTCTTTGCGGCTTTTAAGGTTTCAATGACTTCATTCTCAGAAAAAGATTGGATATCGATGATTGGATATGTAATTTTTGAATTATCTGTGGGCATGCTTGTTAAATCACATTGAGGATTAAATGACTTATGGAAATAGTCTGCAAATGCGTTAACAATTTGAGATGTATTAGTTACTTGAGTGTCATTGTAAACCATGGTGTCTGGTATTCGCGCAAAGGATGACCGTTTTGAATTAATGTAAGTCCACAGATTACTAGGGTCCTCATTAATTTGTTGCTCTGTATGATCGATGTATTGTTTATGTGCAGTGTTAATACCTCTTTTTATTATTTTTATATATATTTATTTATTCTTCAACAAATCAACAGTACAGCCACTCAATAAATTAATCACAAATTCAGTTTTTAGGCAAAATAGAACAAGGTAGAGCACATAAGCAACACGTATTTCACGTCGTTATCGTTAAGTTTAAAAATATGTTGGTTTAAAATGATGAAAAATTGTCGTTCTTTTTCGAATGTGAAAATTAAGGTGTCGGTTTAAAATAGTGTCTAATAATGACTTCGTTATGCAATGGTAACAGTATGAAAATGGGATATTTCCTTTAAACAATAGAGCGGTGTCTTGATAAGGATATAAAAACTCTAAAATTTATTTTATAAAATGAACTGTATGAACTAGCTTAAATCTTCTATCAGTTGTGAATAAAGGAGTTTCCGTTTATCTTGATCTGTTTGGATGTTGGCATTTAAATTCTCTTTTTTGGGACTGTGTGCCCAGAGACCCAATATTTTAATTTTAATTTGATTTTGAATAACTTACAACTGGTAGGAATTCCCTCTATCAGTTGTTTACTTTAGGGTTTATTAACCTGGCTTATTTTTATTTTATTGACATTTTTTTTAACCTAAGTTAAGTTAATTTATTTTAGTTTATTTTAATCATTTGACGTTACCTAATTTACTTCCTTCGTTATTTTAACCTTTGTGTATGCCTTTTTTTTTCGTGGCTCTCTTGTTTGTTTGTTTTTTTTTAAGTCGTCCTGATGAGCCCCTGGATGTGAAGCGTGTGTCCTCGTCTTTTTGGTGTGTTTTGGTTTATTATTTAATATTATTATTTTAGATATGTACATACCCAAATTATTTACTTTGTTTTTCTTTACGATTATTGTAACAATTATTAAATTCATTTTGATTTGCTAACTTTGTATGGTGAATGTATGTATTTTTACTTTAATTTTTTAATTGTTTTTGTTTGGTATTTGGTTGACTAAATATTTGCTACCGCAGCAATGCAGCGATCATTTAAATGTTGCCGTAATAAAGAATTTTCCAATTACTGTTGCACAGTCTGTCATGCTGTGTTCCACCCTAGTTGTATGGATCGGTCACCGGAAATTATTAAGTTGGGAGGTTATAAGATTTATTGTTCGACGAAATACCAGGAACAGCACAACGAAATGGAAGAGTTGAGATGCTCTTATGTGACAAAACTACAAACATTCCAGAATGAGCTGAGAACGAAGGAGGAGTATATTCCACGACTGAAACGCAGCAGTCTGAGCTTTGAAAAAGACGTATTTGACGCCGAAGAAAAGTTTACAGCTCAGTTTCATGAATTAAACCAACGTAATAGATTACTGTCGAATGAAGTCCGGGAGCTTAAAGGGTCCGGAAATAATATTTCCGAGCAAGTAGCAACATGGAAAGCAGAACGAGAAGAACTTGAAAAAAAAATTGAGGAACTTACCAAGCTTAATAAGAATCTGATTACTTCCATTGAAACTCTCGAAATCGAAAATAACAACCATGTAAGTGAAGTAAAATTGTTACGTCAGGAGGCAGCGGTTCTTATTGCTAAAGTGCCCAAAGTGATTTTTGAGAAATCATCAAAGCAGACCAGCGTCACTATACAGAGAAGGTGTCTTCTCATCTTTGGAGACGAGAACTCGCAAGGGTGTTCGTTCTTGGTGAAGAAACTCGCTAATTCCCAATTTGATAGTAACAGCCAAATTAGACACGGAAAGTTATTTAGTGACATGATCAACGAATGTAAAGAATTGAGTAAAAACTTCGACAAAAATGATGTGGTAATATTGTTCGTTCCGTATTTCAACGCTGTTAAAGGAAAGACAGTTACTGCTGAGGAACTAGACCTGGTTCAATTAATTGCTAAAAAGACTAATGTTGTTGTGGTGGGTAGTGTATATCATACTGATCGTCCAATATTGAATAGGTTTTTGCAAAGTCAGAGCGCTTCTCTTAAAACGTATTTTGACGGCAAAGAAGGCACTTACATTCCGTTACTGTGCACAATGAATTGTGGAGTTCTAGACTTTCAATCTAATAGAGAACTAGTTGCCTATATTATTAATAACTATATATCTGCGCAAACAACAACACAAACCTCCATACACATCCACATAAACACGCGCATAGAACAAAATATGGATAGAATTATTTTTATAATAACGCCTATCCCAGCTGGATCTGTAGACGTCGAAAATTGTATTTCACCGAAAACGACGGGAAACAATGAACCATCATTGGCAAAACTAACTTCGTTTCAATGTTACTACCAGAACGTGGGGGGACTTATTTTTTCAAATTCAAATTCAAAATCTTTATTGCCATTATTGGTTACGGAACATTGGGTCGTCAATATCTTTACTTAACCTTAGAGAACTAAACTTTAAAGAAAGAGAAATATTACTATACTAGGATTTAAAAAAACAAACAAAGTCAAGATATAAAATTTACAATTTAAAATTCATAACACAATTGTTCAAAAGAAAACACACACATATAAAACGACTATTACTAAATGTTAGCAGTAAGCACAGTCCATCCCTCCCGCAGTGTCCCAACGGTGCACAAGAAATTCATGAGTACCATAAAATGGATGTGAACTAAAGAACTTTTTCATAGTTTGCTTAAATTTTGCATAGGGTCTAGTGTCTTTCATGCTTGGCGGAAGACAGTTAAACATCTTTATACCCATGTAGTAGGGTCCTGTCTCATACAAAGTTGTTGCATGTTTGGGCACTCTTAGGTTAGCCCCGTACCTTGTTACAACACCACTACCACCCATTGGACTATTACTCACAAATGTATCCCTATGCTGATATATGTAACAACACATACTATACAAGTACACTGAATAAACTGTCATGATCTTAAGTTTATTACATAGTGGTACACAGCTGTCCAGGAAGCCAGCTCTACACATCGTTCTTACAATGCGCTTCTGCAATATAAAAATACAGGACATCACCTGGTTTTGGGCTCCCCAAAATAAAACACCATACAGCAGGCGGGAATGGACAAATGCATAATAGAATGATAGCAGGGAATCATGGTTAACAATATCCCTTAGTTTTATAAATACCATAGTTTTCCGATGAAAGTTTCTTACATGTTGCCTCACACAGTGGCGTAACTACCATAAGACAAGTAAACGCAATGCGTTGGGGCCCCCAGGCTTGGGGGCCCACTCGTCCAGTGCCTAATATTGAAGGTTTCTGTCAACTGAACCTAGGAACACCTTTCTGTCAAGCAAGGATTATTTTTTAATAAGTTCTGCATAATTTAATACCTAATGAAAAGTTTGGCAATATCAGCGTCGCGGCACTCGTCAGTCGCCGATCAGGATTAATCCTGATTTGATTCGCAGTGAGCACCATCGTCTTTTGGTGTGACATCCCGGGAATCCCATTTGTTGACATATTTTAACCTGTTGCCAAAACCATTACCTTACCATTATCTTATAGTTTTAGTATTTGATACGCTAATTTTTTCTACGTTTTAAAAATGAGTGCCCACAAAAAAATATAAAAGCGCCCGCAATTAAAAGAAAACTAAAAAAAGAATTGGAATTAGAAACAAATTCGACGAAATCGCAGTCTGAGCCAAATTTGCAACCATTTACGTCCAAACGCGATGACATTGGGGACAATAATTATATTTCTTAAGACGAAGATCACTCAGAATATTTGATGGGTATAACACAACTTCAGGTGGCTAAGCCACAGGCATCAGCACAAGCGACCTAATTTTTCTGTGTGCTAAAACTAAAAAGGTCTATGAAGCTGAAATATCGTCAGACACCGTAATATCAAGTAAAGACACAATACTCGAAAGTGATTTAGGTCATTTTGTTAATAAACCATTAAGAGGTAAATGTGAAAAAAAAACTTAAAAAAATTGAGCTTTTAAGTAAAATTAGGGATGAAAGAATAGAAGCTGGGCGTATAAAGAGAAATATGCTAGATTTTGAGTTGAGTTGGTATTCTTATCTATTAGGTTACATTATGTGTTATCAGAAGTGAATTTTACTTCCAAAGCTTTACAAAAAGAAACAATAATTGCTTTGGACGAAACTAGTTCTGTTTTACTACGGACAAAAAGCAATGTGGTAAAACTACCGTCAACGCTATAATGAGGTTCTAAAAGAAGCACGAACAACTGCTCTGAAATGGTACATTCCAACTAACTTTAGGAGTAAGCGACAAGTTATTAAAAAAAGTATTTGATGAATTAACTTTGATTCCAGGGAACACTTTTGAAGTGAAAACTTCTTTAAGCGCTCTGCACTTTTTTTGTGGGGGTTGAATGAGACGGAACCGTCACTAATGCCGTCACGTAACGCCGTCACGTAACGTAACGTAACGCTGCATGTTCCCGTATAGGTAGAGGACTGAAAGTTTCAGCAGATGTAGCCGGGGTAAAAAGAAGATCCTGGACGAAAACGGGACCCCGTACCCCACCCCGTTTGGCCAAGGGGGGGAGAAAATTTAAATAATTAATTTCGGGAGAACGGGAAGAGGTACGGGTTCGAAATTTGTATGGTAAGTGCGCCACATGGGGGGCCACCTTGGACCATAAAGGAGGGGACGGGGGCTCTAATTGAGGGGGGGATTTTGGGGTATCTCTACAACGAAGGCTCGGATCGAAATTCTGACTAACGATGACCCCGCTTGTCGTTTTCACTTATATCGTTTGGTTTAAGCACACACAAAATTTAAATTTTTTTAAATTGTTGTTTTTATCAGCTATTGACATTATAAAGTCTCAGTTAACAACTAGATTTACAGGTTTAAATAAGATAAGTGGTATCTTTTTGTTTTTGCAACCTAAAAATCTCATAAATTCAATAAAATCTAAAATCCTTAAGAGCTACAATCAACAAAAATATTCTCAAATCATATTGCAAAATTTCTCTTACAATTTATAAAAACAGTTAAATCAAGAAATGACTGCAAAAAAAAACATTTTGATTTAAACAAATTTAATTACATTAACCTGAAGAATCTTTTAGTAAACTAAGTATTTAAATGCAAGATCGATTTCTGTATTTATCTTTAATTTCCGTCGAAAGTGAAGCTCCCAACAAATTAAATCTTAAATATGCATATGAATTTGCAGTGTGTAAAACGAGAAAAAATCGTTTTAGATTTTAATAAGTTTAAGTCGAGTGTTGCTTTAAACTAGGGAAATTTCATTAATATTTCCAACTTCGTTAATAAATACTACTTGGTGAAAATTTAGTTATTTTAGAGTTTTGCTTTTTTTGATAAAAAAGAAATATTTTGATGTTATATGAAAAATAAATAAAAAAATTAAAGCTGGTTGTTTAATTTTTATTTAGTAATTGTGATTTGTGACTGAAAGAGGGGGCCTCCTTATGTATTTTGCGTTGGGGCCAAAAAATTTTAGTTACGCCACTGTTGCTCAAGCCAGTTTAGGTTATTATTTAGTTGAACCCCGAGAAATTTTAGAGTTTCTACCTGTTTTATGGGTTGATTATTTATATGAATTACATATTGTCCGTTGACTATTTTATTTTTGTTTCTAAATTCGATAAAATTTGTTTTGTCTGTGTTTAATAAGAGCATGTTCTTTTTACACCAGTCATGCATTCGTGCAGCAGTCAGATTGGCTATCTGATAAGCCAGATTCGACTCCCTACAAGATATCACAATAGAGGTGTCATCGGCAAACTGTACAACCGACACATTCTCACCACTCACACCAACATTTAAGTCGTTACAAAATATAAGAAACAGAAGAGGCGAAAGCAGAGACCTCTGAGGTGCTGGTACCATGGAATAAGACTATTCAACTTACTTCCAGATGGCGTTAGGCTTCTGCCAACTAAACAACTTAAGACTCATTTAAAAAAAATTTCCTAATGCAGAATGCTTTCTTTTCACTTAACGAAATGTATGAAAATTTAAATAGCTGTACCTGATTTTCGAAATGTCTTGTTTGCCCAATTATTTTGAACTCATGGGGTTTTCCTAGTACATATTTTAATGGAGTTTTATATATTGAGATTTTAAATTTTATAATTGTGTATGTATGTGTGTGTGAATGAATAATCATATGTATGTTTGTATGTATGGTTTTATTTTCTATTACACTTAGTGTTTTACTTAATTGTTTTTTTAGCTAATAGACTGAACATTTCAGTATAAAAACTACCGTAAGATGTAATTGTTAGTGAAAATAATATTATAGAGAATAATCTCTTTATTAACTTTATGGATTTTTATACTAGTTTTAATATTAAATATATAGGTGTCTATTTTAATTTAATATTATATTGTTCTGACATGTGTAAGAAGTTTTGTAAGTTTTTTTTCACTTCATTATAACTTCCATAACATGAATAAATTCTATTCTATTCTATGCTCCTGTGGATGTAGAGTCAAACGAGGACTGATAGGAATGGTTGGCCAAACCGCCCTTCCATCCCTTAATGTGTACTGTTTGAATGTGATCAAAACGATTTGATCCAGTTGAGACTAACACCCCTGACACCTACCCTTTCAAGCTTTTCAAATAAGATGTTATGATGCATTAAGTCAAAAGCTTTGCTTAACTCGAAGTAAATGCTAATTGTTGTATTGCTGACATCAAGGGAATTCATTATGGCTAATATATGTTCAAAAAGGGATGTGGATTGCGATTTCGTAAAAAACCATGTTGCGTAGTACTGAAAAATTAAAAGGTATATAGGAAGTTTAGCAGTCTATTGTAGAATGTCCTTTCAAAGGCTTTTGAAAACGCAGATGGGATGGCAATTGGTCTATAATTTTCCGAATGGTTCTTATCGCCCTTTTTATGCAAAGGTATGACTCGACTCTTTTTCAGATTTGTAGGGAAGAGTCCTTCAAGAAATGACTTGTTGATTATCAATGAAAGTGGTTTGCATATTAAAGGTGATATATTTTTTAAGAGGCTACATGGGATTTCATCTAGCCCTGCTGACACCTTTTTGAGCATGTGGTATTGATTATACCCACAATCTCCTCATCCACAGGAGTCAGAAAGAATGATCTTTCGTTAATAGAATTCAGCTCGTGCTGGTTCTCCACTTCATCCCCTTTAACCATCGGCAGTTCGCCAAAGTAGTCGCTAACCAGACCACAAATTTTGTCAGCATCAGTGATAATCTCCCCATTATTATTTTCTATCTCAAAGTGATGAGCATTGCTACTCTTATTAGTTTCCTGTTTCAGGATGTCCCATGCACACTTACTGGGATTATTTGAGGTTGCCATTTTTTTGCCATTTTTTTTATCATAGAACTTTTTTTTTTCGTTCAATCAACATTTTCCTATAATCTGCCAATTTATTTTTATAAAGAGTGTTAATTTGTTCGCTGTCATCATGACACTTTAGCCATTATAGTTTTTGTACTTCCCGAGACAGCTGTGTAATTTCATCGTTGTACCATTTTTTCCCATCATACTTGCTAGATTTTTTAATTTTTTTTTTCGGAAAGGCTTTGTTAAAATAATACATAAACGTGTCAGAAAATGCTAGGTTTGCATCATTATTGTTGTTGACTATATCTTCCCAGCTTTCACTCATGAGAAGAGATATGAAGTATCTTTTGTTTTCCTCTGAAAATGATCTAGACAATTTAAAAAACCAGTAGAATAAAGCGTCACTCTCTGAGATTCGAGTTTCGTCGATCACACGCTTGCACTCGTTTCTCGCTTCGATAAAATAATTGCGATTTTCAGCGGTCTGATTTTGCTGCCAGTACTTATAGGCTTGCTGTTTCCTTCCTACAGCTCTTTCGCATCTTTTGTCGAATCAGGGCTTTCCTTTTGATGGTAACTTGATGGAATTTGGGATGTATGCTTCCATTCCTGAGGAGATTACTTGCATGATCTCTTCGCAGCAGTCTGACGGGTCGTCAGTGGCAAAGCAGACGTCGAGCCAAGGAAAATCTAGGTAAAACTGCCTTAGATCGTCCCAGTTTGCAGAATTGTAATGCCAGATTTTGCGAGGCAATGGTGGATCCTTCTGTATGAGTGGCAATTCACAAACCGTTGTAATAAGTTTGTGGTCGGAGGTACCTAATGGCGGACCAACTGTAACCTTGTGCTGGTCAGGATTGGTGGTCAGAAAAAAATCCAGGAGGGCGGCGAATTCGCCCCTCTCTGAGATTCGAGTTGGTTCGTCTACAAGTTGAGTAAGCCCGCAGCTGATGGCAAATGCTTCAGCTTCTCTACCTTCGTTGTCGGTCTTGTTGTGATGTTTGAGCCAGTTGGTGTTGTGGGCATTGAAGTCTCCAAGAACGATTATTTCTGAACTGGGGTGATCGACCTGTATTGAGTCAAAGGTGGTAGCTAGTGTTGAGAAAAAGCTTTGGTAGGCTCTATCGCTCGGAGGGCGATAGATACAACATATAAACTTGGTTAATCCCTTGGCGGTGAACTTGAGCCACATGACGTCAAGGTTGTTCGGTTCGAGTGTTTCCTCGCGGTGATATGAAAGGTCGCTTCGGACAAAAAGGCATATTCCGAACTTATATCTAAATCGGGTATGTAAGTCGTAACCAGGATAGAGGTAGTTCACTGTTGTTGTTGTAGAACATACTTGTGTTTCTGTAAGGGCTAATATGTGTGGTCTATTTGCTTGTAGATGTTGGTGTACCGAATTTATGTTTGTATTTAGGCCCCTTATGTTGCAGAAATCTATTCTAAATTGGTTCGGTATCTTTGCTGTCTGTGAAATGCGGAATGAAGGGCTCCCAGGGCCACCCAGCGCCCGGAGATCCGAATGGCCGGGGAGTTTACCTCCGGAATATTTTGATCCCGGAAGCACCATCATGTCCATATATTCCTACTGTGAAACCCGGGACCACGTGATTTGGGAAAACCACTTAGCGCTTCCCAATTCTGGTGGGGTGGCCTTTCACCGGACGATGCGAGTAGGCTTATGCATCTACCACCTAGGGCCGCTTCCACTTGAAGCATCGGCCTCAGACTCATTTCTTTGGCGATCCCTAGTCTGACAGGGGTAAAAATGGGGTTTGTTGGATCACGCCCCAGTGATCAGCTCCAGACTTTGTACTTTGGTGTTCTCCAGCCTGGAGGAGGACGATGGGATTTGATGGGCCACATCCCGTGGCAACTCGGAATGGTGGGGGCGTCACTCCCCGTAATCAAACTGCTCTCCCCAGTTTGACGTTCCTGCCAGCCAATACAATGCAGCCCCTCTTGTCACAAACTGTCATTGATCAGCTCCAGACTTTGTACTTTGGTGTTCTCCAGCCTGGGGGGAGGACGATGGGATTTGATGCGCCATATCCCATGGCAACTCGGAATAGCGGGGGCTTCACTCCCCGTAATCAAACTCCTCTCACCAGTTTGACGTTCCTGCCAGCCAATACAATGCAGCCCCTCTTGTCACAAACTGGCATTGATCAGCTCCAGACTTTGTACTTTGGTGTTCTCCAGCCTGGGGGAGGACGATGGGATTTGATGCGCCATATCCCATGGCAACTCGGAATAGCGGGGGCGTCACTCCCCGTAATCAAACTCCTCTCACCAGTTTGACGTTCCTGCCAGAAAAACCCTTACCAGCGACTGAGACTCATCACCGCAGACAGGAGCAGATTACAGCAATTAATCAAGACCTGGAGAAAGTTTAAACTTGGGGCGACCGAAATTTGGTCCAGTTCAATGCAGCAAAGACCCAAGCAGCAACGTTTACTAAGAGGGCCAATACAGCGGGCCCTGACATCATTATGGCAGGATCGACCATTCCTTCATCCTCGTCAATCGGGCTGCTGGGTGTCTCGGTCAACAGCAATATGTCATGGCATGACCATGTTGCTAACATCACAAAATCAGCCTCCCAGAAGCTTGGTGCGCTATTTCGCAACAAAAAACTCTATACACCGCAGCAGTTGCTCTTGCTGTACAAAGCGCAAATAAGACCGTGCTTAGAATATTGCTCACATATCTGGGGTGCCGCACCAAAGCATACCCTAAAGCTGCTGGATTCCATTCAGAAGAGGGCTGTGCGTCTCGTCGGCGATCCGGAGTTGACCCGGAATCTGGATAGTCTGGAACATCGCAGACATGTGGCCGAGATGTCTCTGTTTTACAGATACTTTTATGGCAGATGTTCCCAGGATTTGACCCGCATAATCCCGCCCCTGGCAACTCCTGTCAGGCAGTCCCGACAGACGGCAGGAGCGCACCAGTTCGTCGTACAACTAGAAACACTTAGAACATCGCTTTACCAGAACTCCTTTGTCTGGCGCACTGCATCACTGTGGAACTCACTTCCAGGACATCTGTTTCCCACTAATTACAACCTACAAATATTCAAGAACCGTGTCAATCAACATCTTCGCACACACACCGCTCGTCGAGCGCCATAGGATCTACCTTTAGTGTGTGTGCCACTGCCATAAAAAAAAAAAAATACGCAATGAGCAAACAATGGGTCTTCTTAAATTGCAAAATTCCTAAATGACGAATAATATGTCGAAATTAATAGGTAGGGGAAGGAAATAATTCAAGAGCAAGACTCAACGCAAGCAAAGCGGAAATATGATGCTCGGTTTTTATCATTGATTTATTTTACCTAACTGTATTAAGCTAAAGTTTACAGCACATATTTACATATAGGGTGTTCGAAAGAAAATCACTTAGACTCGTCGATTGCTTTGAAGAGGGACACATTTTTTAAAAATATTGCAAAATATACAAGGTGCGTCGGAAATCATGATAAAAAACAGAATATACTGTACATCAAAAGCCAAAAAATTTTACCTAAACTTCAATCTGGCTTTAGAAAGGGCATGAGTGTCCACACTAATCCTGGCATCCTATATAAAATGGCGCCGACACGAGAACGGCTGAAAAGTGACGACAGCAATAAAACCCGTTTCTCTCGCTGCAAAACGAAGTTTTTTAATAGTATTATGTGTGTAGTTTGTGGAAACGTATTTCATAAGTCATGTGCGAGTCGAGATTTCCAACGACAAATGAACAGTCTTTGTAATAATCGACGAAACATTTTTAGGCAATTTTCATAAATCACCCTGTATCTCAGAAACTAACAGGAATGACGACACCGTAGACGGATTTTGAATGGGTATCAAAAAACGAAACTTTTCTCTAATTTAACCGACCTCGTGGCACTTACCGCTTCGGAGATAGCAATA
>MU188019.1:0-18334 GCA_016904865.1 Pissodes strobi | reverse complement strand
GACGATTATCCGCTACGCAAGGGCGTTTTAAAATCAACTACTATCAACTACACTGGTTGGATTGAGACATTTCAGAGCAAATAAAAGACGGTCACGTTCGTGCAGGTTTAAATTTATTGGCGTTCGTTATGTTAGACGACAACGTGTCATATTTCTTTCAATAAACAAAAAAGATATAAATATATAACAAAAGGTAAAATAACTCAGTTGGAAACACTTAATAACTTGATATATGCTCACGAATATTGAACTAGATCATATCAGATGTAGTATGACGTAATAAATGATTACAGAAGATCAAAGCAAGTTCAACAAATTAATCAATAATCACAATATACCTAAGGTATCTATCGTCACATCAACTAATAATTTAAAGTTATGAGGATAATACTTATTACTATTAACGCCGTTGCGCGTGTACCATGGTATACGTGTCGCAGTTGTACATGAATAAACCTTAAAATTTCAGTTTATGAGATACCGCTATGTAAAATTACTATAATCAGTTATTTAGCCAATCAGAACAAGAATGTTTATCATTTACCACAATATGAATTAAATTGTAAGAATGTTCAAATAAAGCATACAAAAAAAACTATGAGCATTAATTGGATCACACTAGTAAATATCGCAGTTATTTATATACGCATTGATAAGCTTTGCTTACACCTAATCCGTTTCAAAAATAATTATATCAATACTTCGCAGAAAGAAATAAAAACACGCAATTTACTACACGCTGGAAAATACTAATAACACGCCAACAACAGTAGGTAAACAGATGACAATTATAACCTTAACTTATTTCAACTGGTCTTCGCCGATGTCACCTACGGCCTTCTGCACGCGTACTACAGCTATGCACCTTGGGACCATAAACTCTCAGTGGCATTTGAGGTAATCCCCATGCCTCTATGGCTACAGTTGGTACCAATAAACCACAGCCAATCGTACTGACTGACAGCTCCTTGGTTAGCTACTAAATCTCTCTTCAAACAAGCTCGCTCCAAACAACAATAGCTTGCTTGCTACACAACTCCAAGCAACAATTGCTCCAGCCAGAATAGCTCCTGGTAAAATTGGCTTCCAACAAAACGACTACCCGGAAAACTGGCTTCCATACAAAAAAAAACCCTGAAAGAGAACAAGCGCTAAGTATGCATTCACTTACTGCAATTTCAAGCAGCTCCTCTTTCAGAACACTCTCCACTCAAAGCATATTTTTAAAATAATGAGAGTATTTAAAAATAATAATGAGAGACGTCTTGCCAAACTGCGAAGGTCATAATATATCCAATAGCATATCACCCTACAGGTGATAGACATCAAATACTAAGAAAACTGACTAATAATATAACCACTGTCTGTCTTTTAAGAATTTAGACCCCCAGGCAAGAACAAAAGCTTGTCCATTTATGTCGTTAATATGAAATCTAAATTTACAAAGCTTATGTACGACTTTACAAGTTCTTATAAGCAAAATTTAAAGTAGAAATGAGATTTATCAAAGATTATATACAACATTATACCCTATTATACACTACGCGTGCCCATAAGACAAAGATTTAGCTATGAGTGTTCAACTGCAATATGATACGAGAACGATATCATGAACGACGCTTATTTTCCCCAGAATATTACTTCTTGTAAAATTAATGAGTATAAATAAATAAATCATGCTTTGCCTGTTCCAGGCCTAAATTATCTTTTGTTTGATGATATTGCATGATTTACGTGCAAGAATTAGTAAATTTTCGAAAGTAACACTCTCTATATAGCAGTATTGTGCAGTATTCCAATTCTCCCTGAGACCCGTTAGAAAACTATAATGAAATAACTTATACTCTGATAAAATAAATCCCCTGTACAGAAAATAAATGAGAATGTACATAATGTAAGATATGTATATTTATTTACCTAACTCCGTAGGGTTTTTTTCGATGGTAATGACGAATTGGTAGCAAACGCTCTCTTCTACAGACATTCCTCGAAGAAGGAAACGGCGTACTTTGTTCCAGAATACACTGCACGTGACAAGTTACTAATCCAATCTTGACTTTAGGCATAACCAGCCCATCCACAGTCAAGCCATAAACTACGACAACCTAGTAACTTGCGACTTAATACCCGACAGAAATATAATCCCCTATTTAGGGCGAATTACAAATTCTTAAACTTTTATCAGGCGAACGCACTACCTCATTTGAGGGTTTTCTGAAGAAAGAGGACGATATCTGGCCAAGAACGAGCAACTAGCTCGTGAAATTCGATGTTAAAAGCTAGAAAAAAACTCGAACCATAAGCCCGTTCCACACTGTCCTGCAATCATACGCAAACTACAGCAGCCGATGTCGCCAAATTTACTAACATCTACAATATGCAATGAAACGTATCTAAGGCTGTATGATATTATACATTGCTGGCAGAATAAAGAAATCCAACGATGAATCCATCATAAACACTGACCAGACAACAGAAACCAATTCATTCCGAACGGCGGCCATTGAAAACTCTAACACCAAATCTGTTCGACGCATAAATCGGTAATCAATCGGAATCGGACTTAAGCTAGACCCGTTTTTACCTTGCCGAGAACCATATATTTAATACTGCGAATCAGTTCGAGCGACGTTGCCAAGTTAGGAAATATACGCATTTAATAACATATCTTGACTGCGTATTTTTAACGCGAAAGCGAAAAACAGTCGTTTAATATCAAGACAAGGGCAGCACATCAATTAATTATGTATTTTCCTGTTGGCTTGAATCGTAATCACGTAAAAATGAAAGGGCAACCGCTTTGCCAATTAAACATCTGGCAACGTTCCAAGAATAACCCTTTTCATTAAACGTTCCAAAGTGCATTATATTTAACGCGTCCGTAGGCAACCAATAATTCTTTTAAGGTATATTACTGCCGAAAAATGAAATTAGTCGCAAGGTATTAAGGGTGAAATCATTGACTTTATTTGACTTCTATCTGTTACATATTCGTGCTAAATTGTTATGTAACAGTATATTAGCAGCTTTTGATTAGTGGATTAACGTCACTTTAGAGTACTATTAACTCTTCACGCATGGCCCTCCGCTCGCTTCGGGGCGCAGCCAAACAAAACTAACCCACATTTACAAAAATAAACACCTAAAAAAAACATGTTTTGCCACCGACGGGAACCGAATGCGGGCCGTCCGAATCACAAACACAACATCTGACCACTGCGCTACGAGATCAGTTGAAAGCAATTCGCTGGAATATAAGGATACGGTGTTTGTCAACAATGTAATGCGCGCGCAACTCGGAAGCCTTGTGAGGTAATCCTGGCGCAGATATTTTATTTTTAATCATCTACACAAGTCTTACCGCCTGACGAGTCCTGGCTTTGCGCGCGCTTCATAAACACATTTCTGACAGATAGATGTCTTTATGGTCCACTCCCCCTTAATACTATCGCGGGTCTCGTTAGATGCTGTGTTTGTGATGCAGCTGCCTGGGTTCGATTCCAGCGGCAAGACATGTTTTTTTAACGGTTATATTTACAACGTTTTTTTTCTTCATTTTTGTCATGCCTTAGTTTTGTTTGGTTGTGCCCCAGAGCGAGCGAAGCTAGCATAAGGCATTACATGAAAAAAATTCAAATGTAAACGTAATCATTGTGTTGCGCGCTCGAGCCCAGGACTCGTGTAGATGATTAAAAATAAAATATCCGCGGTCCGGGCAACGTCTCGCGGCTTGTTTTCGCAACGCGGTAACACCCTCCTTTTTGTGAACCTTAAAGGAATCACCTCCGGGGTGAACCGATTCGATTTTTGCCATGGGCCACTCTAACGGGGGTAAATTGTCTTCTATGACGAGGTCCACAGCTCCCACCTTGAGTTGAACGTCGGGTTGTTGCTTACCTACTTAGTTCTTAGTTTATCATAGAACACATTCTCTTATCCACAAAATTATCGATAAAACTAATGTTTAACTAAGTTTAATTAAAAGAATCGAGCTAGCATCGTCACTAGTCACTATATTATTCCTTTAATCGCAAATTTTCAATCTAAACTCCAGTCAAAACAAACGCGACGAGCGGTGAAAATCACAGATCAAAGGGATACCGACAAGTGGACGCAATAAGAATGCCCGCCAATCGGCCATTCCAGGCGGCAATAAAAACCACCGTTGCCATAAGAACCGCGTAAACAAAATAGAATACAACGTGCTCTTTGACGATATGTGACATAAAATCGGGACGCGTGAACGTGTGCGTATGTTAGTAAATTGCTCTAGTACTTTACTAGAGCCGCGTTCGTTTTTGTCATCTTTTTCCTCGATTTGCTCTGAAAATTTGACAGTCACGAGTTCTGTGTATTTAAAAGGAAAATCCAAGTCACGTGCCTGTCAAAATGTTAGAGCGAATCGAGGAAAAAGATGACAAAAACGAACGCAGAGTTACTCTGCTCGATAATTAGATAATAGTTAATATTATTATTGGCATAATAAGAATAGGTGTCTATTAGTTTATTATTTTTTATGGAATTTTTGGGGGGCACGTGCTTAAAGATGAGATATACCGTGATTTTTTAATATCTATGATAACTGATATAGTTACTTTTTGATATCAGTTATTTAAAAGCGTGACGTGATAAGGATTTCTTACTGCGAATACTGAATTAGGATATTCAAATCAAAATACCGCGATCAGATCAATGGTCGGATATCGTAATTATTAATAGCAATGTTAGTGGAAATTTGGAAAAAGATTAAAGTGTTGTGCGACAAACCAATCAATTTCTCAAATTCCAAATAATTAAAAGTATTTATTTTATATTTTTAAACTTACACCTACAAAATAAAATAAATTTGAAACTTTTTATAATAGTATTGCAGAGAAGTAATCTAAGACAAAAACAAAAGAAACAAAAATATTTTTAACAAAAAAAAATACAAAACCTTTACTACGTATAAAACAAAACACGTGTTGATAAACAAAAACCTTAACCTTAGTTTTATAAGAAAATTTAAATTTACACATATTGCAGACTGCATAGCATTCACTTACGGGCTAAAAAATGTCCACAGTTCACTTATCTTTTTCTTTGAAATCGGCGGCATAGAAACGAAACCTCCTAATCTCGTTACCGTTCTTTTCACTTTACTCCAAAACAAAAACTTATGAGAACATAATACAATAGCAGTATTATTCACAAGCATACAGAGAGAGGATATTGATGAATATGATACAGAATGTATCATAATTTTCTTGATATGAAATAAAACCATCAGCTATATTCTCAAAATTACGTCTTTCATTTCATAATGCAAAGTACAAAGCAACTTCTGTTTAGATTAACTTTGTCCAAACTCATAGTTAATCACATAAACGTAATAAAACACAATTAACACCAAGTTTTTTTTAACAAAAAACGCGAAACAATCACATATTCTCCATAAGACACCGTGTTCTTGTTCTTATTCACCTTGCCAGGGTCTTCCCCCAACAAGGGTTTGGCTTTGCTGCAAGGCAATTCGCCAGTACGATTTGAAGGAACCTTCAGTAAGTCGAGCCTGTGCCCCTGGTAGTTCCCGACTCTAGCACATAAACTATATCTATGAACGGCATAGTCAAAAGATGATCCCACGGGAACATCCGGCTCCCCCGGCCTGATTACCGGCGTGAATGGGTATCTTCTCTGGCAACGAAAAATGATAAAATAAAATGTAAAGTGGCACAGTCTACGACTAGCTATGTATGAAATGCACTTCTGGCACAATCAATGAACTGCACGGCTAGACTCTTATGCAAAGGGGCTAGAGTCTTATGCAAAGGGGCTTCACTCAATGCAGATATAACCGGTTGCTGTCAGAGAGTCTTCCCATCTTCGCAGGGCCCACGCCCCGATCTCCTTTAGATCACGTTTTGACGTGCAAGAATCTGGAAGAACCTTCGTAGGAATCAACTCTCCATTAAGCGGCCCACCCTAAACACTGTCCTAACCGACCACGACTTCCCTTTTCGAACCGACGGGGCCCCCTACGCTTTCTGCCGTGAATCACGTGCACTTCCCGCGCGAAGTCAGGTTAGAAAACCAGACTCCCTTCCCACGTCTGAACACCGCCAACTCCAAAGCGGAAGTGTACACCGGGTTAAAAACGTATCACATGGGATCGCAACGCCAACTATGATAAGCTTGTGAACCATTACAAAAGTATGACCAGAAATCCACAAGAGTCTGGGTACACCGGAATGGATTTTATCCTTTATTGGAATATTGCGATATTCCAGCATTTCACGCATTTATATCATATGATTCCTATGAAACGTTGACTTTATTTCACTTCACGCATGAAGCAGTGTTCCACATTATTACAATCACACAAAACTAACCCAATTCTAACCCAAATTGAGATTCACTTCCGATTCGTCTTCGGTCGAGAGTGCACGTGTCGGGTATCGGCCATTTTGTTCCAGCTTCATATACATATATGTTAGTTTTGGGAACTCAGGGTGAACATAAGTCTGAACCTCCAGGAGTATATTATTATACTCGACATACTGGGGGTTCAAAAAATAGTATCCCTGTCCACCAAGGTGTAACTTATCTGGGATGGGTCGCCCCAGCTCTAACTAAGCCTGGACAGGGGTCGTTTCTGGGTAAATGCGTTACCGCGAAGCCCATAATTAAAAACTAACTAACTAACTAACTAACCCAAATTGACTCAAACTTAAAAAAGAAATAAACATAACTTAAAAAATAGATAAAAACATCTGTCCACGCATGAAACAGTGTTCCACATTATTACAATCAAACAAAACTAACCCAATTCCAACTCAAATTTAAAAAAATGAATAAACATAACCTTAAAAACAATAAAAACATCTGTCGGTACTGACGAGAATCGAACTCGCGCCGTCATATCACACGATTCACAAAGGCAGCCATCTAACCACTAGACCACCAGGCTCACGAAACAATATGTCAAAAATTAGAAGCATTATAAGATCCTTTACACAAATAGTGCACTATATAAAAATCGGCCTTTCCCATTGGTCGATCCGCATGGCCCTCCGCTCGCTTCACTCGCTACGGGGGCTCAAGAAAAGGAAACTAACCAGGTGCTAACCCAATCTAAGCCAAGACATACCCAAAATCAAGAAAAAGAGCTGTTTATAAACATAATCGTTAAAAAAAAATAAAAAAAAGCAACGGGGTTCGAACCTGTGTTTTCCAGGTGAGACCCAACGCTCTAAACCTCTATACCACAAGAGCTCTTGATAGAAATTGATTGCATCACGCAGACATATCGTAATACGAGATGGATTGACCAATAGGAGAGGTCGATTTTTACATAGTGCACTATTTGTGTAAAGGATCTTTAAATGCAAATTAGAAGCCTTGCGTGAAATTGAGTTAATTTGGATTTTTGATTGTAATAATGTCGAACACTGTTTCATGCGTGAAGTGAAATAATAGTCAATGTTTCATAGGAATCATATGATATAAATGCGTGAAGTGCCGGAATATCGCAATATGTCAATAAAGGTCGAAATCCATTCCGGTGCACCCAGACGTTTATAGAAATCCGAATTTCAGCCATTGTCGATTGCTCTTGTCTTCTAGCCCTCCTTAAATATCAATATCCAAATAACACCGGGATCCCGCGAATATTATACTAAGACCAAATATAATATATTTGACTAAGACTAAGGCACGATACTAGAGTCTGGTGCTAGCGGCGGACGTCCGTCCGTCCGTCCGTCCGTCCCTTCCTCCCTTACGTTGATTTCGGTCGCATTCGGATATAATCGGGGGCCTGCATTCACGCCATATTCAAAATTAGAATCAAGGCATGTTGTAATATGTATTGAATGCAGTGGAATGTATTCGCGGAAACACATGCAAGCTGCTGTATATCCACTATAATACGGCTTTTGTTAAGTATATCCTGATTTTTAGTTAGATAAAGCAAAATATATTGTAGATAGTGCTGAAAAAGTACGGGCATGTATTACAACAAGTAATATTTCACTTCACGCATAACCTTCGCTCCCTCCGGCTCCGGGGCTGAACAAAAGGAAACTAACCAAGTGCTAAACCAAGCCATACCCAAAATCAAGAAAAAACTGTTTAGAAATTAAAAAACAACGACAGGATTTGAACCCGGGTCGCCGAAGTGAAGGCCAGACCCCTAGTCCATTTGCGGACTTACAAACAACTGGTTGAATCACGAATACATGATATCGTCTGCAGCCCGTGCAAATCTTATGGAGGTATTCGAATTTCAACCTTACTCAACAACAGTCGCGGCTCGTGAGTTTATTGGCAAGTGGGTCAAATCTATGGACAGAGGCGCATGCCAGATAGCGCCGAAGTCGAAAACTTTTCGGGGTGCGACGCCCAAAATGTTTTTTTCTTTATTATGAATCTTTGTAGGTACCTGCTCTGAACAAGCTATAAATAATTATAAATAAAACTAAAATACTTAATAATATTCCAAAGATAAGTCTCTCAACTCTTATGTAGTTATGTGTTTGTAAATCAAATGGATTCTTCAGTCTTCTATCCATCTGTTTGGTGAAATGATCAATCACTAGCTCATTTAAATTAAAGGTTTTTAAATACTTAACATTGCTAAATTACTCAACCTTGACTCCCCCATTCCCCATTGTATTTCTTAAAAAAGGTTTAATTCTTTTTAGGGTTCACTTTCAACTGTTCTCATTGGAATATTACATAAAATCTCTACTTGACTCATGACTTCAACGTAGCAACTAAATTTCATATAAGTTTTTGCAAACGCAATGCGTATATCAATATCAGCCAATTAATATTAGTTTTTCTTTGTCTAACCCGTAACCCAAATGTCTTGCAATCTAATATGTTATTCCTCCGAGCGATTCGAGTGTGTTTTCATAAAGATCAAGCAGCATGCGGACCTGCGAGCGCCAAGAGCGCTATCATTGGCCGGCCGTCGACAATTTCGTCAACTATGTGTCTCTTGTTAACTACCTAGAAAGCGCGTATCTACGCGCTCCGTCTTAGTTTCGGTTGCCTAATTGCCGTAAAAAGCCATAAGGCGAATTTAAAATACAGCCGTGCATCCAGCATCAACTGAACAAATTGGGGAGTTTTCGCATGAAAATGCATCCGCACTTTTTAGATAATAATTATCAGCTGATAATAAAAAAAATACAATTAAATTAAAATTAGGTGGGTCACTGACCAAATGACCTTATTGAGAAGCCGCGCCTGCTCAACAATCGACATTACGACAAGTCGCTCTTTGGCACGATATCGCTTGTCGTCACGTGTCACGGTATTTATGATCGTATTGGAAAATCACAATTAATACATCACGCTTTTACCAGAGTTACTCTGCTCTTACTCCGACGTTGGTGACAACTGTTACCGGTTAATTTTGGTATCAGTGAAAAAATAACAGTTGGTGAAATATCGCTCATCTCTATTATCAAATAACTTGCTCAATCCTAATCAACGCCACCTAGACAGAAAGCCGAACATGTGTTTCCGATCAGCTGGTAAACCTAGTCATTCCGATATAAATCGATAAAGGTGGAGCTGGAGATTAGTATTTAATTTATATTTTATTTAAAAAACGGCCTAATTTGGGAAAAAAATAAATTACATTATGACCACAAAGTGTGAAAATTGTCTTAAAATTGTAAATTGTAAAAATCGCAAATAATGTTAGGAAGCAAAATAAAAACAACGTGAAAAATACAATACTTATCTACTTTAAAAGCGAGTTTAAAAGTGTGAAAATTACAATAGTGTGATGAAAATCGCAGTAGCAATTAGTGTATTATACTAATAATCTAAAAAGACATCATTAGGAATTTTTTATTTATTTATTTATTTATTTATATATATTTAACGAATACACATTTACAGGATATTTATACATAAGCAACCTATTCTAATATAACTTTCTCAGCTATATCTTTAAATCTGTCTTTAGATACACAAAAAAAGTTCAGCCTATCATAGTAAGTATTCACATTAATGCACATTCTGTTAACTGGGTTGTACATGAAGTAGAGAGTTCGACATTGAGTTAGATGCATTAGAGGAATATTACGTGTTCTATACGCAGGAACATGCACATTCAACGCAGTGAGACATTCGGGACTAGAAATATGATTATTTAATATTTTAAATATAAAGCAAACATCATAATACTCTCTTCTGCATTTTAACGTGTGGATATTTAAATAGGACATCGTTTGTGTAATTGAAAGATCAATTCCCCTTCCACTCAGCTTATACCTGGCAAATTTAATAAATTTAAGTTGAATACCTTCAAGGCGTTCAATGTAGACCTGAAAAAAGGGTGACCAAACAACATTGGAGAACTCCATTATTGATCGGACAAAGCTAATGTAAAGAATTTTAAGTGTATTTACATCCGTAAAATCTTGGCAAACTCTCTTTACAAAGCCCAGCATTTTGTTTGCACGACCAATAGTTTTCTCATAGTGTTCAGTAAATGAAAGTTTACTGTCCAAGTAGACACCCAAATCCTTGACAACAGACACTTCCTTTAAAAGCACGCCATTTACATTATAGAATAATGGGGTTTCAGTCCTCAATCTTCTAAATCGAATAGAAAAACATTTGTCAGAATTTAAACACATACTGTTAATAACACACCACTTACATATTTCATTTAAGTCACTCTGAAGAATGATTTGATCGTACGAAGACGAGATTTTAGTAAATATTTTAAGATCATCTGCAAATAACAGGAAATTAGATTTTATTGAGGCACCTATATCATTAATAAAAAGATTGAATAGCAAAGGACCCAGGAAGGAACGTACTTACATCAGTATTGTCTCCTATTGTTTTGTAAGCTTTGACCTTTTTAGTTCAGACATTGTCTTTGGTTTTAAAATGTCGTTTTGGTTTTTAACGTAATTGTTTAAAAGAATGTTTGAAACAGTTTTTATTAGACCCTTAATAATGTATTGTTGGTTATGTTCTAGACAATTGTGGCCCATAAACAAATCAAGGTCTAATCCATCAATTGTTTTAGCAGACATTTTCATAAGGACATATCTCTGATTTTTATCTCTGAAAAAGCACTCCTCGTTCAGTAACATTTTTTGTAAAACCACATATATATATGACGATCAAGTTACAAGGTTTGGATAACAAAGTCCTCCCCGATCACTTCCATTGATTAATTCTGTTCTTAGATTTAAGTCCATTTCATTTTCTGTTAAAAACACTTTACAATATTTACAATGAAGTCTTTTTAAAAGTGAAAATACAGCATAACCAGAAATATACACTATTGAAGGCAAAACTGTATCAGAAATTTCTGAAATATCGTCCTCACTAATTTCACAGTTGTTTCTCAACTCTACTGCAATGTGGACATTTTCGAATTTGTCACCTTCAACAAACTCTGAAAGACTGTCCAAATTTATTTGACTTTAACATAAGAGGAATTACACTTTGCATCCGTAGTTTACTTCCCGATTCATAGATCTGACGAATTGAGATATGGTATTGCGACCCAGCTTGATATCTAAAATGTTATGAAAATTACAAATACTCGGGATAAGTATATTATGATTTCAAATCTATCATTAAGGGCTGGCAGAATCTACTTGTACAAAATAATCACCAAGAATCAAATCCTAAAAAAAAGGAGATAAATGCGATAGAACTACATGGTATATTGACAATAAGCTCTGTTTAGGAAAAAAATATGCAATAATAATGTGGGTAGGTATAGTTCGCCCAGCCGTTGTTGACCCTCAAAACGCATGCAATTGCATGCGTTTCGAGGGTCAACAACGGCTGGGCGAACTATAAGTACTGTACTGCACTGTACTGTCCTGAGTAGATACTACTTGGCAAGCAAATAATCATTTACAAAAAGCCATGCAAAAAGCAAATTAATACGGAACCAATCTAAACCTGCTACCTATATTTCCCAAAGCGTTCTTCTAATTTGTCAGTTTGGATTTGGCCAAGAAGAATGTAATTCATGTCTTTCTGATACAGACAATACTAGGAAATTTTACGGAATGCCAGAGATGTATGTGCTACTGCTAAATGGGTTTCCTTTGTTAGGTGACCACCACCATTACATGATTGCCAATGTTGGAGCCATTGTAAAAATTTATTGAGAAACTCAAATATATGATGTGATTCTTTAGTTACTGGCTCTTGATAAATATTTCTCAACCTTTTTCTCTTAAATGGTGTTTTTACGTTTACTATGTCCCACCACCTACATAAAATTTCTATGTAATCTGCAGTAGAGTCATAATTAGATAAATTAATTTTTGGACCTAATTCCCTGAGAGCTACCACAATATTTTTGTTTAAAACTTGTAGAGCCAGTTTAACATTTTGCCTCTCAAGTGAGCTAGGGTACAAAGCCTTTAGGGATAGCGTATATCCATATTTCAAAAGTTGACCACATTCCTTTGTATGCATATCTTTAATCGTTTGAAAAGATGCAATTTTTAAATTGTTTGCTGAATTGTCTTGGGTGTTATTGTCAAAATCTGGGTATGCCATACACTGTTGGGGTTGGTTTATCCAGTTATTTCTCAAATTTTTTAAAATGTGTACAGGATCTACTACAAAAAAAAAGAGGTCGTGTGGGACTGCAAGGATGAGCATATTCAACAAGAAGCTCTGGGGGGTTACGAAACATAGACATGGCTTTCCTATTAATTGCATGATTATCTGTCACTACAGCTATGACTTCAAACCCTATTTCTTCCAAGCCCTCTATGACTTTTTTAATAAACTTATGCAGAGTTTCTCCATTTAAAGTTTTTACTGGCAATATATGTACGACTTCCTTATAAGATGAAAGCAAACTATTAACCATAAATACATGGGCACTTGTAGCGTTCTCAGGAACATTATATGCAGCACCCACAATATTTCCACCTTTAAAATCAAAACATGGCTTTAAATGGATTTCGTCTACCAATAGAGTAATAAGTTTATAACTGTCTTGCAAGTGTTTAAATTTAGACCTCACATATTGAAGAAAGTTATCGTCAAGCTGCTCAACTTTAGGGTCAGTGGTAAATTGACTACAAACTTTCCTGATTGTACTACTACATGGTAACGTCAAGCGATTTGAGTTGCGCAAAAATTTGTAACAGTGTGGAGATATTGATAACAAAAGGCTACAGAATAATGTTGTCTTCCATGAATATCTTAGAGCCCCCTTTTTTCAATTTTTAAAAAGTTAACTTGCTCCTGAATAAATTCAATTTCGTTGTTCTTCTCCGGAAGTTTATTTAACATCGACTCCAAAATATCTGTTATTATGCCACAACTATTTTCAACACTTTTTGTTTCATTTTTTTCTGTTAAATACTTTTCAGCTTCCAACAAAGTATCTTCTAATTTATTCATATTATCCACGAGCAAAGGAAATTTAATTTTTTCATTATTTGAGGACTTCAAACTTGATACCTTGTTACCACAATGCTCTAAACTTATATTAAAATCCTGGTTCATATAAAATAGTCCCTTTATAACTGGATTAGGTATTTCTTCAATATAAATAAAAAGAATATGATGTTGTCGTTTCGAAATGATCCAATTAATTAAATTCGGATTTTTATTAATTTTTGTAAAAGCTTCTTCAAAATTAACAAATTCTTTTTCAGCAATATACATGTTGGAAGTAGTTATGCTTTCAGATATGGTTCGTTTAATAAGATCACACTCCATTCTTAATTTTTTACTTTCCGGATTTTCTCGATATGAACATGTAGGTGATGAAACATATTTAGGGCAACCCGGCAATTTACTAGGAACCGCACCTAAAATTTTAGAGCAGCAAATTTAGTTTTTAACAATATAACCTGGGTACGTAGGTCAAAAATTCAAATAAGCAACCACTAACCTTTTTCGAGTCTTGGAATCTTTAAAGGATCTGTAAGATAATTTCCAGTTCTTTCATCATACGTACTCATTGTTCTTTTAATATCCCATTCATTAAAATGCAATTCGCAAACCTATCAATCAAATTTCTGGTGTAATAAGTATACTAAACCTACTTACTTTTTAGACTAATTACCCTCGATGAATCTGAAGGCGTAAAACCGACTCTCTTTATCGCCTGTATCCACATTTTCTTCACCTCCGGATCACTTGGGAATTTAAAAGTAGACACTTTCGAGTTTTTATCATAATTACCCCTGCATGTAGGTACCACGCAATGAAAGGGCATTTTGTTTGTTTTTTGTTCAACACAAATACCTACACAAACACTTTCACTTCCTGTTTAAATTAAAAGAGGACTCTTTAAATCTATTTTAATGGCTCAAATTACTTAAAAAGTTTTTATCAGACCACACTAAAAAGACACATTATCCAGTAGACACAAACATACAACTAGGGAAAACACAATGCTTAAAAAAGTTTAAACACGTTAGGTATCTTAGTTTGAACTACCTTGTACCATACTAGGACACTAAACATAATTTACTTAAAGAAAATTTATTTACGCGTTTGAAACCACGAAAATCTTTGATTTCTTCCGCGACACACCGGTAAAGAACTAAGGGCTACCTATAAATTTCAAAACTGAATCGACTAGCTTCAACAGCTGATCATCAAAACAAAGCTTCAGAACTCTGGCTTAAAGCACGATACACTTTGTGTATCGTGGCTTAAAGTCTAGGTGGCGTTGTCCTAATCTTGGATGGTGTGTTTTTGTTTTTCATTTTCATTTTTAATTGTTTATAATGTTTATGGTACTTTCACAATCGTCAAAGGGTTTAACACATAGACAAGGGAAATAAAAAGTGAGGGTTAACAACTCTTTTTAAAATGGTAAAGTAAAAATAGGTTGAAGTCTTTGAAGGGAAGGTTTGGTGTCGTTCAGGAGAAATAACTTGATACGTTTCTTGGCCAGTGTAGAACTAACTTTAATGTCGCTACTACTATCAAATAAAAGGAATTGGATATTTTCTCTAGTGCATCACACGGTTCTATTATTGTATATTGTATTATGTCTAGCAATCTGACAAATAACAAGGGTAGGCCAGTTCCAGAGTTAACTCTTCTCGAACTGTTGCCAAATACAGTTAAAGAAGAGACTTGTTCTCAGCTTAATGCATCTTCGATTAAAGAAGAGAATGATCCATATCTTATTGAGTAAGTACTTACTTAATTGTTTTCTAAAAATTCTATGTTATTTGGTAATTTTATGCTTTGTATATACTTATTATTACTTACGGGTTTCTCTTATTCATTGTGTTAAATTTATTTATTTAATCATAACTATAACTATACAGATAACTAAAGTATAAATTTGTAGGTACTATTTGTAATCACTTATAGTTGAAATGCCTATATGTGTAGTTGAAGGTAATCCGACATTCTTTTTTACCCAGATAAGTGCTTTTAGTATTTTAATTTTTGTCCAGGTTTATATGCGAAAAGTCCTCTTTTTAGCTAAATAATATAATTAATAATAAAATGAGCTTTATGTTGTAAAAAAATTAATATTTGCAATACCTCCTCATAATCTTATAATGCAAATGTGGAAAGGGTATTTTCCTTACCCAATTTCCATTGGTCAGATGGGGGCATTAGATTTAGTATTTGACTTTGACTTTGAAAAACACCCCAAAAGAAATTTGGTGTGTTGAGCACTTTGGTGTCGCAAAAAATAGCGATCATTTTTTAGAAGATGTATCAGACTATTTTATGAATTTTGATGGTACCTAAGCATGCAACTGACATATAGAAGTGTAGTACAGTACATTTTGCTTTGTGGAAACTTATACTTTCCTGTCAAAAAAATAAAATAGTTTCACATAATGCAAAAGACTAAATTAATCAGCTGCAATGGGGCAGTGGAGCTCTTATCCTTAACCTTGTTACTTGTTACGCCACTTTAATATTTATAAAAGTACCACATATTTTTAACCAGGGTTCGTAAATATCATGATATTTATTGAAAATATCAAAATATCGGATATTAGTGATATATATCGGATATATATCAAGAAAATGGATATAAATCAACTTTTTTGATATTTTCAGACTTATAAATATAAACACATTTAGTTTTAAAATTAATTGTTTAATATACCTAATATCAAAAATAAAAATACATTTTAATAAAGCAAAACAACAACGTTTTTTTAGGTTATATTTTATTTTAATGAATTATTTTAACAAATAAAGCTTAATCATCAAAACAACGGCAAATGTACTCGTTTTAAAAAAATACTAAATACACTAAATTCGTATGGATATAAAAAATAAAAATACAAGAACTTGGGAAAAAAACAAATACATTTATTCTAAACTAAGTGGTAAAACTAAAAATACCAGAACTGTAGATTAATGTAGCCAGTGGCACATCATCTTCTGCTTCAGAATCTGTATCTGAAACAGCAGATACTAAGGGTTGCATCAGATCCAGATGCTTTTGTTGTCTCTGCTTCCTAGACAAAGTTCAGATTAACAGCTTTATCTATAGTATTTTGGTTAAAGTGCCTAAACAAAAACGTTATTTTGCCAGCTTTTTCATTCCCCAGCTTATTCCTTAGTTTGCTATGAGCAAATCCAAAAGTCGAAAAAATTCGTTCAAGGCCTGCTGAGGCTGAAACTGCTATCAAATGCTTGCTGCACATATCCAGAAATCCTTCTTGGAGCTTGGCCCAGTCAAAGTACTTTTCTGGCTCAGTGAAACTTACACTGGAGGTGTCGTTTTAAAATTATTTCCAAACATATAGGAAGGAAAAGGCTTTGAGCCCCTACTTAAAGCCATTACTATAGGAATAAACTCGTCATTGATGTTCTGTAAATATTCAAATGATAATTGCTTTTCTGCATTACTTAATTGATGTCCTGGAAATCTGTGATCCAATAAATTGGCTAAATAATGTGCTGGTGTCAAAGCCATTTCCTTTAGGTTCTTAAACTGTTTTAAAACATTTTCAGGCTGCCCCGTAAGATCGCCACCTAACTTCCTCCATATTTCAACTGCCACTGCTGTTGTCGAACCATCTCGTTGCATTCTATCCAGCGCAACTGCAATAGGTTTCATTCCAAGCAAGAAATATCTTGCGTTGTTTGTGATGTTTATGTCATTGACAATTCTATAAATATTACTGTCAACTGATTCTTTGTTATCTTGACAGACCTGAACTAATATACCCCGGTTTTCCAGGTAGCATTCTATTGCATCAGTTGCAGTGTTCCAACGTACTTCTTGTGGAATAACTAACCTTTTTCCGTTGGCTGCCTTATACCAGGCTGCTGAAAGATGTGTATTTCTAAAATATTTTATAACCTTAATTATATGCTCCATTAGTCCTGGAATCTGTATATCGCAAGATAGCAAATGTAGAATATGAGCCGAACATCCATACTGAATAATATTTATTCCTGGGACGACCTCTAGCAATCTTCTCATTTTTGATACATTTGCTGCATTATCAGTGACTAAACTTGTCACCTTAGCATCAAACAACTTTCCAGTTTCAGTTATTGCCTCAATAGCTATATCTTTTAAATTGTCGGCAGTATGTGGGTGGCCAGATGTGTCAACAGTTTTTATTAAAAAAGAATCTCCATACGCTGTCATAACGGAGTAGCAAATAATTGGTTCATTATGAACATTCGACCACCCATCTAAGGACATTGACAAATTTGTACCTTTTAGAATTTCTTTGGTCTCCTCCAATACGGGCTGATGTACTTGATCCAATAACTCGCCAGCTATTTTTCGACTTGTAGGAGGCTTATAGAGTATTACAAAGTTCTGCTTGTTGGCGGGATAACAACACAGTAAAATCATTCTCTGTTTACATCAGAATGTGTGTTTAATGTGTTTACACGCGTCGTTTCTGCTCCGTAATTTTTAACGATTTCCTATGGAAATAGTGATTGTGGTGCCATGAGTTTTATACCAGTATGTGCTAACTTTTCACGTGCATCATAGTGTGATACTTGTTTTCGCAGTTTTTCAGCGAAATTTGGCAAAAACAATAAGATTTGTTTTCTGCTGTTTAAAAAAAAAACTGTTTAAAGTGTTTAAAATGTTCACCGGTAAATGGTAACAATAGACCAGGAATTTCTCAGGTATTCTTGGCTGTGATATATATTGGCCAACTTCCTGCTAATGCAAATATTACAAATATTCCGTGTTGATATTATTTGGTGGTTTTTGCATGGTATGGAGATTTTGTACGTTATACGTTGTTTTTGCCGACGCTAATCATTTTGTTGGGGCCAGGGTTTTGGTCTGCCTTTTTTGCTCATATGCCACATTTGTCTGTTAATTTGACATGGAGGGTAAATTTAAATGCTGCAGGAATAA
>MU188018.1:5310-67670 GCA_016904865.1 Pissodes strobi | reverse complement strand
TATATTGATGGGCGATTTTAATATTGATTTCTTGGGTGATTCTCTAGGTAAACGAAAACTTCAGAATATTTTGGATGTCCATAGTTTACATCAACTAATAAGAGATCCCACTTGTATTAATTTATCTACAGACAGTTCTAGCCTTATTGATGTAATAATTACAACCTGGGATCTCAATCTAATAATGGCAGAATCCGTATCAGTATCAAATTCAGTTACTGATCATAACTTGGTATATGCAGTGCTAGGCATTCCTAAAGTTCAAGATACGACTAGATTTTTACAGTTTCGTGATTATATAAATATAGATTTGGAACAATTTCAATATGATGCACAACAATTAGAGTGGGATAGAATTTTGTATACAGAAAATATAGATACTAAACTAGGAATTTTTAATCAAAACATATTATATTTAATGAATAAACATGCGCCATTAAGACGAAGTAAAGTTAAAGAAAAGAGCCTCACTCCGTGGATTACGGATAATATTAAATACATGATGCGTCTGAGAGACAAAGCGTATCGAAAATATTTGAAAACTAAAACAGCGGTTCATCTTCAATATTATAGGGAACTTCGAAACTACACTAAGCATGCCATTATTAGAGAAAAAATCTCATATTTTAATCATTTTTCCTCAAAGAAGGGTAAAGATTTTTGGGTAAATGCAAATCAATTAAATTTAACGCGTAGCAAGGCAGATGCCTTACCAAACGATTTATGTGACCCTAATACACTGAATCTATATTTTTCATCTTGCACTCAAGCAATTGATTATGTTTCGGATGACAAAATTAATTATTATAATTCTACTAATCACCCTAGTGTTACATCCGAATTTAATTTGGAATTATTGGACGAAGATACTTTACTAAAATATCTTAACAAGATAACTACCTCTGCTGTTGGCGAGGATGCCATTTCTGTTAGGGATCTTCGACTGTGTATTCCTTATTGCCTGAACTCCCTAATAAATATAGTAAATAGCTGTGTTTTGGAGAGTTATTTTCCGGCTATCTGGAAAAAGGCTGTAATAACACCGCTGGCGAAAATTCCACAACCTGTGGAATCAAAAGATCTAAGACCGATTAGCATTCTGTGTCGAAAATCATCGAAAAACATGTTTATTCTCAATTATACAATTATGTGAGCTTGTCAAATATTATACCTGATTGCCAGTCTGGTTTTCGGCCAAACTTTAGTACTGCAACCAGTTTAGTTAATGTTTTAAATGAAATTCGACGTAATGAAAATAGAAAATAAATCACATGTCTAGCTCTGTTGGACTTTAGTAAGGCCTTTGATACTCTAAACCATAATTTACTGTTAGCTAAGCTTCACTACTATGGCCTTTCGGATAAGTCTGTCAGGTTCTTCTCCCAATATCTTAGAGGCAGATCACATTGCGTTGAGATTAGAGGGGAGTGTGGATTGGTGAAGTCCGGGTATTTGTTGATAAACACAGGTGTGCCCCAGGGCTCAATCTTGGGTCCATTATTGTTCTCACTGTATGTTGCTGATATGCATGATTGCATAAAATATTCAAAAATACAACAATATGCCGATGATTCACAATTATACATATCATTCTCCTTAGACAATATGTATCTTTCCCTGGAACATTTTAACACGGATTTAAATAGTTGGGGCAGCTTTTCTAAGAATCACAATTTGAAAATAAATGCTACAAAGTCTTGTATTATTTTTTTTAATAATCGTGGAAATAGTGCAAATAGAGTTGCAGAGGATTTCATACCAAAGATTGATGATACTCTTCTGCCTTTAGTTACGGAATCTAAAAATTTGGGCGTCATATTTGACGAATCTCTTTCATTTCAAGCTCACATAAACAGTAGGTTAAAAATTGCATACTTCCGATTAAGGAAGCTTTATAGTTTAAAACAATTCTTGCCTCCTAAAATAAAATATTATTTATGCGACAGTCTTATTTTATCGTTGTTTGATTACGGGGATGTCGTCTACGGAGATTCTCTATCTATGCAAACGTCACATCAAATACAAAAGATACATAATTGTTGCATGCGTTTTTCCTTTAACATTCCTTTTAGGAATCATGTTACACCTTATTTAAATAACAATGGTATTTTGAATATGTCAAATCGTAGAAAGTATCATTTATTTAACTTTGTTTATAGTGTATTAAAAAGTGGGCAACCACCTTATCTTAAAGCACAATTTCATTTGTTTCCACATCCCCATTATACGAGGAACATTGACAACTATAGAGTGCCACAACATAAAACAGCAGCCTTCTAAAAATCATTTACATTTATCGCTTCTCATATGTGGAACTCCGTGCCAAATCATGTTAAAGATTTTTCCCCTGGACGCTTTTCCTCATTTATTAAAAAACATCTTTTGGAACATCAGGGCGTAACTGAGTAGAATCTGAACATTTTCATTATGCGGGTATATATGTGTGTATATATATAATCTTTTATTTATTTTTTTGTTGCAATTTTTGGTTGCTTATTACATCGAATTTTCGGAGGTTATCGGTCGCTCGCTTATCCTCGTGAACGTGAACGTAGATGCAGATTAATATATTGTGTCATTAATTCTGATTCCTCTCCGCCCCGCGCTCCTGGTTGATTCTGTGCGTTACCGGCCTCGTCCCTTGTTTCTATTTAAGTTTATTTTAATTTTTTACTAAGATTGAATTAGTTACATTTTATGTATTATGGGTTAATAGGGCTGTACCACACTTGCGTACAACTTGTTGTGTGCATGCTGTTATCGGCTGTTTATAGTCGCGGTGTAGTCCTTTTTGTCTAAATGTAATTTTTATTCTGTTTTCAATGTATGGATTATGAAAAGACAAATAAACTTGTTTGAATTTGAATTTGAATTTGAATATACAAATACAAATACAAATACAAATACAAATAGTTTATTTCCATAGACATAAATATAAATATGCATCGGAATTGTCAAATGCAAAAAAAAACCAAAATATCACTAAAAAAATCCTATATCTAAGTAAAATTATGTTTAAAAAACTCAGTCAAAGAATAAAAGGGAAGGTCAGCTAGTATGGTTTTTAAAGAGCTCTTAAAACGTGAGTGGGTTTTATCACCCTTAATACGTTCTGGAAGATGATTAATAGTATATTGTGCAACAAGTTTTGAAAAAGACTCTTTGCACACGAGTATGAGGTTTGTGCACGAGCCGTAGGCGAGTGCTACAAGTCATACGAGTGTGCAAAGAGTCAGTTTCAAACGTGTTGCACACGATACTTTTTCTACGACTGCAGAAAATAAGGATTAATATGCGACTTTTATTATTTTTAATCTTTTAACTTTTGACAGGACTGTGTGAAAATTTTTCATACGCCGCCGCCGTGTGAAAAGTTTTCACACGCTTATGTCAAAAGTAAATGACAGAAAATAAAATATTTTTGACTGTTTGACACTAACGAGGTCGACATTAACAAATTGTTTATGAATTATTTAAAAAAAAAGCACACTTATTGCATCGTTTTCTAAATAAGGAATTTTATTAAATAAATTCAACAAATAATTAAAAAACAACAGACATATTCCTTATTGTGTTCTTAATAAAACATTTAGTATTTCATGGTATTCTTGGAACACATCTTCTCGTTTCATAGGCGAATAGGTAGGACTCGGAACTTCGCTAGTACTGACCATAAAATTTCGATGTTTAAGAACGTACAAATAGTACTTGGATACTATTTTATTTCTTTTTGTATTCCTCACGCGGTTTAACGATGGTTGCATAAAAACAAGAGTTTCTTGTATCTTTTTAAACAGGTTATTTTCCAATAGATCTATACCAGCGTTATTTACTAAATATTTTAAAAGTGGCAAGTTACTGTGTTGTTTATCTATTTCTTCGACACTTTCGCAAAATTTACACAAGCAATACTTTTTGTAAATATTGTCCATTGTAAATATAGAAATTTGTGACAACCTTTTGCATGAATTATTGTTTTGACAGTTTGCTTACGAGTAATAGTTTCTGCCACAGCCTTCTAGAATTCGTGAGTAAAATTATGGTTCAAACTCATAATATTATTATTTAATAATCTTTTCATATGACAATATAAAATGTAATAAAAAATATATTTACTTAAATTGTAGTAAGATTAGTGGCGGTTGAATAGAAAGCATATTAATGTTAAAACCCTACTTTGAGCAAACCATATTACTAAAGTTTAAGGTAACTCTACAAAAGACATAGGCATATGTGTATCTAATAATATATCACAAAATAGATAATTTTAAATAATATGTTTGTTCCTGTAACATTAGTAGAACAATCTTTTTAAAAAAATAAGTTAGTAATATAAGTAATGTCTTACGGTAAATATCATGTTACTAAAGTTTACGGAATAAGTTACCTTTATTATTATTAGTAAAACGAACAAATGTTTAAAAACTACACTGTTCATGGTTGTAGAAATCATGTTTTAAGTTAAGGATTTTAAGGGTAGTAGCCTCCGTCAAGATATATAGGTTTAGTATGTATTCTATTAACAAATAAAAAATTACAAAAGAATATAGGTTGACCCTATTACACCACAAAATATTATTTAAAATTCAGTACTTCCTATGACTTTAGTAATAGCTCGAAACTCTAGACAGACAGTATGTAGTGTGTTACTTGTTATGGTATAATATTAAGCTACTAAAGTCCAAGGAACAGTTAAATTTTGCCAATAGTACCGGGAAACTTACAAAAGGCTTATGTGTATTAGTTTTAATATAAGCCGAAGAGACGTTGTTGATATATATATTACGAAAATTGCAAGATGTTAACTTTAGCAATAAAATTACAATTCATAATTAGGCTGGATTTAAACAATTAAATACATCAAATAATTTATTCAGTTACAATAAAGTGTTATAATTATTATTTAAATAACAAATTATCTTTACATTAATAAAACAAAATATAGTTACATAGCTCTATTTAAAGTTATAGTTAATGGTTATATTTGTGCAGTTTTGGAAACTGTGTGCTGGTATATTTTGTCTTTCAATCGAATTCGTGTATGTTATATTTTCGGTTATGTTTCGTGAACATGAAGGAACCGGTGCCGGCAAGGAAGTTTCTGATTCTTGTATTTCATGTTGTGATAAGGACGTCGAAGTTTGGCTTACAGATTTCTCAATTTTGTTTGCAATTTTTAGTTTATTTGCAATTGAATCGTCTACATATCCTTCTGCCACTCCACTAGAACGCCATCCCCCATGGCGTTTAAGTGTAAGTAAATCCTCACCAGCATTAACAAGTATTGTTGCCGATGAGCGCCGAAAACAATGGCCTGTATATTCGCTCGGATTAGGCAGTTTCAAAAAACTGGCTATTTCTGTAGCCATGCGACCAAACTTATTAATGCCTACAACCTGCCTAGTGCATTTTCCATTTTGATAATTTAACAAAAATCTGTTTTCGGATATATTAGTGGGTCTGATATTGGCATACCTTTTACATATATTGTAGAAGTTTCCAGTTAGAGTAAATGATCGGGGCATATTATTTTTTGTACTTGTTAATTTGATCAACATAGCCGAATTTAAATCTTCCATGTTATTGACTGATAATTTATGTAATTCGTCACGTCTACAAGCTCCTGCCAGACCAATAGCAACTGCAGCCTAAAAAATTAAATGTGTTAATTAAAAACTTTTAGCAAGTTTACGGGTGAGAACATTTTTTGTACTGTAAAGTTTGCTTTCAGTACGTACATTTATTAGCAGGTATTGCTGATCCGGTGCTGTATTCAAAAATTGTGAAAAATCCTCCTCCGTTAGAATTTTGGACTTCTTTGGTGTATATTTTTCTGATTTTCGTTTTAGGAACGACTGTAGTTTCATATAATCGGTAATATTAATATTGTGCTTTATTTTTATGGTAGCTTTTAGCATGGAAAATATCGACCACAACGTGGATGCTTTATATTTCCTCGATAGTTCTTCAAAATATACTAGCAGTACATTTTCTGAAGAGGACTTAACATTGTTTCTTGCTTTCCACCCCTGAAATTTTTGGTATGTGGTTTCGTACCTGTATCTTGAAGTTTCCGGCAAAAGATTTAGCGAGACGCTTGTAGCTGTCTCTTTTATTTCTGGCGGTGTACATTCAAATTCACTATCATTCTCCATTTTTTACACAACAAAAGATAATTTTTTCTAACAATACTTTTGACAGGTTGAAATTAAAATAAGTGTAATCAGGCAACCGAAAATCACGACCTACTTGATTCAAATTTTTGTGACATTCGTGCTGTGTATCCATCATTTTGGCCAAACCAGACCCAACCTATGTGAAAAAATTTCACACAGTAGTATCGTACATCATGTGAAATTAGTCATTTTCAGATCCTGTTTGACGTGCGTTTTTAGACACTTTTCATAGCAGTCGTAGAAAAAATTTTTTAAAGATACAATCGCCGGACCATCCTGCACCTGAGATAACCGAGTCATAGGAATAAAGAATTTGTTAGCATTACGTGTATTATATAAATTTACATCTCCAACCTCTTTATCGGTATCAGAATTTTTAAACACTTGACATGCACATTGAAGGATATAAACATTTATCACTGTTGGGATTCTTTGCGTTTCAAAGATCTGACGACAAGATTCTCTAAACGGAAGTCTAAACATAGTTCGTAGGTATAATTTTCTTTTGACAGATTAACACCCTTTCTATACTGGAGGAGTTTCCCCATATATACAAGTCATAGGCTAAAGCAGAGTGCACTGCTGCATAGTAAAAAGTTTTAAGAGTAAAGCCATCTACGAAATCCCTCAGTTGCAGAATAGCATAGTTGCTCTGTGAATACTTTCTGCATACTGACTCAACCTGGTCATTCCAAGATAAATGTCTATCAACCATGATTCCCAAAAATTTAGCGGAATCCTGCTGAATAAGATGAGTTAAACCCTCTCTCAGCAATAAACTCCTATCTTGAATGGCACGAATTGGAGTAAAAACCATAAAGTTTGTTTTTGAGCTATTTAGGCAAAGACCATTTCTCTGGCACCATCCTGCGATATCTTGTATACACTTGCTAGCCCGCAAATGAAGCTCTTAATAGTCATTTCCAGCAACAATAGCTGATGTATCGTCAGCAAAAAGAGATAAATAACAGTCATCAACCAGGAAAGGCATGCCATTTATAAACAGCAAAAAGAGTAATGGGCCAAAAACACTGCCCTGGAGAACCCCAGTTACAACTGACAACCAATCAGACATAGATATTCCATCTTCAACTTTAAGTCTGACAGCCTGTGTTCTATCCGACAAGTATGTCTTAATCCATTTAAGAGCTGGGCCTCTTATTCCATAATGAAAAAGTTTGTTCAAAAGCAAGGTGTGGTTAATAGTATCGAACGCCCTAGTGAAATCAAAAAATATACCCACAGGTTTTAATTTTAATTCAAAATTACTTAAAATTGTGGCATAGAAGAACATTATGGCATCTGATACGGAGAGTCCCGCGCGAAATCCAAACTGATGACACGACAATACATTAAATGCATCTAGAAAGTTGACAAGTCTTTTTTTATAAGCTTTTTCAAAAATCTTCGAAAACACAGACAGTAGGGCAACAGGCCTGTAATTCTCAACAAGTGATATGTCACCATTTTTGAGAAGAGGTACAACAATAGCAGTTCTGAGTTCTTTTGGAAAGTAGCCAAATTGGAACGATAGATTTATGAGATGAGTCAACACAGAAAGAATTCCGGTGGAACACTCACGTAACAAATTACAGGGGATCTCATCTGCGCCACAAGACCTTTTCATTGATGCAGATTTAATAATTTCTAGAGAATTTCATGCTGACTAAGAGGAAGTAAGAGAATTGATGGAAAACTGGTGCATGGCATCTCAATGATGATTGGAACCTCAAAGTTCTCTGTGTGCATCGATACCGAGTCAATAAAACATTTATTGAATGAATTTGCAACATTCTGGGGACCAGCGACTTCATGACCATCAACAGAAATTGACTCTGGAACCCTTTTTGATTTACGATGCGAGAAGTTTGATTAAGACCTAATCACATCCCATGAAGTTCGGGTTATATTGGTGGAAGTTGATATTTTTTCAGAATTATACCTCTTCTTTGCAGCAGCAATATTCCTCCTGTGGTTCTTGAGTCTACCTCTGTAAGAAGTTAAGAGTTCAACACTATTACCACATCTGATTTGGGAAAGAAGAAGCCGTAACTGTTCACCCTCATTAGCAATTGCGGGATTCACCCATAAATTTGGCCTTTTTTGACTATTTTTGCGCTTAGTTATATAGGGAAAACTCATGTTGAACAAACTCTGGAAAGTATCAAAAAAATACATAAATTTATCTTCAAAATCAAGAATCTCCAGAGCAGAAAACCAATCTTCCTTGGACAGTGAAAAGTTCAAGTAATTGATATTTTCACTAGAGAATGATCTTGAGAACACAGAGGAGCATACCACAGAACTCCTTTTTAGTTGAATATTCAGGTCAACACCAAGAATCTGTGCTCTATGATCTGAAAAAGTTACATCCAAGGTTTCTGTGCTTGAGAGAGAAGCATTAGTAAACACATTATCAATTAAGGTGCAGGAGGGGCCCTGAATTCTAGCGTATTCAAAGAATCCTTGTTCCAGACCATACGCGTTAAAAGCATTAAGAGTGTCCCTTACATTAAATAATTAGGTTTACATAAATACTTCTGCAATTTCTCAATACAAACATTAAAAGTTAAAAAATCGCAATTTGGAGGACGATACAGGCAACAAGCTAAAATATTTACATTGTTTTTAGTTTTTACTAATGCCGCAGTACATTCGAAGTGATTTGGTAGTGACAAGTTTTTATTTTCATAACTTTTATAACTATTACTAAAGTTAGTTCTTATGAAAACAGCAACCCCACCAGCATGCGCATCTCTGCAAAAGTATGATGCTATATTGTAGTTATTAAGTCTAAAATAGTTCACTTCATCATCTGTCAGCCATGTTTCTGAGATACACAATATTTCCGGAAAGCTCTTAGATTGCAAAAAAAGTTCCATCTCTGCAGACTTAAGTCGGACGCTCCTAGCATTTATGTTGACAATCCTTACGTCCTCCATGCGTCTAATTGCCTCTTCCTCCCCGCGGAAAGTATTTTCTGGAGTTGTAGGCATTAATTCCGGATCTTTGGTTATGGGCTCGAAAAAAAGGTAAACTTTTTCACAGCTATACCTTGTGGCCAGTTTTGGGGCTGCAGCAATGATTCCTCCAGATCTTTAGGAGCCATAACTTTAAATGTCTTGTATTCACCGGACTTAACCTCAAAAGCTTCCACGTTAAACCTAATGTTCTGTTCAAAGTTAGTTTTTAGATACTCCATGAGGTCGGACTGGTTAGTATCAAGTGAAACTCTTTACACAGAAATCGTAGTCAGTGGTGCGGAGGCCATTAGACGACTGGGAACAATGTCAGATTGTTTTCCTCCGATAATAGAATTTCTGTTTTTCTGTTTGTGAGTCTTGACAGCAGTATTGCTTGCGTTTCCATCATTATCATGAACCAGATTGATATATTTATCCAGTGTTTGTTGCGTGGCTACTTGCATTACAGCATGATTGACCTTTTGTGCAGTTACGGACTCCTTATGCAAGTTCTTTTTTGAAGAATTTGGCTGAGAATTGTTCTTTTCTGAAGATAGCTCGTAAATTTCTCCATGAAACAATTTTGCAGTTCCAAGCCCTGTTGTTTGATACTATGCACAATAGATCCAAATTGGATAGCCATCTCGTTGGTCTGTTTCTGCATGACCCCAGTAAAACTTTTAGTGATAGAAGATTCAAACAGTTTTAGGTTTTCTTCATCCTGTGTTAGGGGAGTTCTAGACATAAATTTTTCCTCAATGCCTGCAATTTTAGTCTCTAGATTCAAAATTTGAGGTTCATTCTTAGCTTCCTTGATGGTATTTACCTCTTCTTTAGTAGCTTTAACTAGCTTATTCATATCCTTTAGTTTGGCGCGATATTTTTTCAATTCACTCTCACAAGTTGAAAGCCTTTGACTCACCTCGGCAGCATTCCTAAAGGTAGAGTAAATGCAGTCAGGACAGACGTGTAGAAGCAACTTGGTTTTCAGAACCAAAACACGGACTTCAGAAACGCTAACTCTGCTACAGCTTGCACATATTACCCTCTGGCAAATGTCGCACGGAAATCCAAATAATTGTGACTTATCTTCCTTGAGAACACATTCCTGATTACACTTAAAGCACTTATTTCATTCAGTAGCCTGCTATGCCCTTGCGGCCTGGGGACATTGTGCCCAGGCTGAGACAGTCTTCAAATTACAGAGGAGAGCTCTTAGAGTGATCTGTGGGATGAATTATCAAGCGGATGTAAAAACTAAATTTACTGACTTGCAGATAATGACAATACCATCAAGATTTGTGTTAGTTATGTAGAATGTTTATTATATGCATATAACAATCAAAATATGCTGCAAAGAAATAATGATTATCATAACTATGACACCAGACATAACAACCATATTAGACCAGAGTTTTTAAGATTACAAAAATCTAGACTATCTACAAACTATTTCTCTGTTCATTTCTTCAATAAATTGCCACTATATATTAAAGAGTTATCATTGTCAAAGTTTAAAAGTAAAATTAAGCATATTTTGACTGCAAATCCTTTGTACAAACACAATGAATTTTTTGCTCATTGACTTGAGTATTTCATGCTAAATCTGAAGCATAGATTGTCACATATGCGACCGCTCTGCAACCACCAGTCTTAATACTCGTGATGGAGGAGTGATGATTGCTGTCATCAAGGATCAACCATCATACCAGCTACGGTTGAATTGTCATCATATCGAACAAGTCTTTGTTATGCTAACCATTGATCGGTTTCACCTAATCCTTGGATGTGTATATATTCCTCCTGCCTCTCCTGCTGAAATCTATGAACAGTTCTGTCGTTCACTGGAATATGTCCTGGACAATAACTCCCACAATGAGATCTTATTATGTGGGGATTTTAACCTACCAAATGTAAATTGGGAGAGTGATGAATTTGGAGCAGTTCCTATATGTCTGAGTGGCTCAAACCGGAATGCAGAGACTCTGTTGGATTATGTGGCCTATTTAGATATATATCAATTGAATTCAATTCCCAATTTGGCTGGTAATATCTTGGATTTGGTTTTTAGTACTAATCCAGGTGTAAAGCTAAAGGTTTCAAACATCTCTATTACTAAATGTGATGTATATCACTCAGCATTAAACTTAGAAATTCCAATGCCTGAGCAATTACATGAATTTCAATTTAGTTATACTTATAATGATTTTAAAAATTGCAACTACTTGGAAATTAACAATTACTTATCTTATTTTGATTGGGACTGTTTTATTGACAAAAATGATGTTAATACCAGTGTAACTAATTTGTATAATATTCTTAATGTATGTTTTGATTTATATGTACCTAGGTTGGTTGCAAAAAATAGGAAATTCCCTCACTGGTTTACTGTTGAGTTGAGGGCACTAATTTCTGAAAAGAAGCGGGCTCACAAAAACTTTAAAATTACAAATTCTCCTGAAGACTATTTAATGTTCTCTGACTTAAGGAGATCATGTAAAAAATTATATGAGGACACTTACTTTTCATATATTTCAAATATTGATGGGACCATGTGTGAGGATGGTAGGGCATTTTGGGGTTTTGTAAAGACAAAGAAAAGAAAGGCCTGCTTTCCTAGCTCAATGTTCTATGGTACTGCTTCTTCTAATAATCAACTAGATATATTAGAGCTTGCAACTGGAAAATTTCCAGAAGCTTGGAAGGAGACTTATATTACCCCCATTCACAAGAGTGGTGATAAATCTAATGTTGAGAATTATAGGGGTATCTCAAAACTTTCTATCTTTGGAAAAATATTCGAACAAATTGTCCCTCAAAAGATTTACCCATTGTTTAACAATATTTTTTCTACAGCCCAACATGGCTTTGTTTCTGGGCGCTCTGCAGTGACAAATCTATTGGTATATGAACAGCATCTGTTGGCGGCATTGGAGAGGAGGTGTCAGGCGGTTGCTATTTACACCGACTTCTCCAAGGCCTTCGACAGAGTAAATCATGAGCTTCTTTTAAACAAGCTTAACTGTATGGGAGTCCATGGGGTTTTGCTTGAATGGATTGGCAGATACCTTTTCAATCGAACTCAAAGAGTTAAGATTGGGGACCTTGAGTATACCGATATATTGGTCACGTCTGGTGTTCCTCAAGGTGCACACCTCGCACCCATTCTATTTAACTGCTTCATAAATGACATTGAAGGTTCTATAGAATCCAGTAAGTGTCTTCTTTATGCTGACGACTTAAAGATATTCAAAGTTGTTAATGGGCTAGAGGACTGCAGGGCTTTGCAGTCTGACCTAAGTAATTTTAGTCAATGGTGTGACAATAATCTCATGCAGCTTAATTTATCGAAATGTGCAGTAATTACATTCGAAAAAAAGATTCTATAAGTCATACATATACTCTGGATAGCTCAGTACTAGCCCGTTCAGATCACATAAAGGATCTTGGAGTGATCCTTGACCAAGGACTCTACTTTGATTTGCATGTAAATCATATAACGGGCAGGGGTTTGAAACGTGTTGGCTTTGAGGATACTTGCTGATTTTAGTAACATGTACTGCTTTAAGTCTGTATATTGTTCGGTCGTTCGGTCTGTTCTAGAATATGCCTCTTCAGTCTGGTCACCAAGATATGATATTTACAAGGATAAGATTGAGAGAGTGCAAACTTGCTTTCTAAGATTCACAGCTTTTAAGTATAATGTTCCTATGGATGCAATTGATGGATTATATCTCATTGGTTGTTGCTTCTGAACTTTTGGGCGCTGTGGGTATCTCTGTACCACAGAGAGTGCTTAGGGGTCATCGCCTCCTTTATGAACCGTATCATAGAACTAACTATGCCCATTACGCTCCATTATCCAGAATGAGCAGGAAAGTGAATTCATTGCCAGGGAATATTGATATCTTTGGACTGTCTTTGCAGTCATATAAACGTGTTGTTAAGAGTTTTTGTGATGATTTGTGATTTATATATTTATTTGTACTCTTAATATTTTTTGTTAGTTTTAGTTTTAAATATTTCATGCCAAGTTTTGTTATAATGTAATCTTAAGAAATGGAATCTGTACAATTTTTTACTGCCGTTAATAAACCATATATACCAGAATATGACATATACACTATAATTGAAATTTCATTATTTTTACTGTGATATTCCTCCTGTTAGATTTAGAGTTGGGACTGTTAATAATGTACAAAATGTTTAAATAATGTGGTGAAACTGTCTATCTATATGTATTTTTAATCTATTTTTTAACCTAGATTTACCTAGTAATTAAATTGTATACTTCTTAACTGTATTTAAGCCTATTGACGTGTGAAAAAATGTTGATTTCTTGCACAAATAAATAAATAAATTTGAATTTTAGTTTGGTACTACGAGCCTGGACAATGGAAAATGAACGGGACTTGAAGGAAACTGCTAAAATTAGGGTAAGGAAGAAAATAGACATAATTTAAATATTGCCACACACTCAAAACATCGCAAAAAAATAACCAATAATGCTAGCAACGTGCGCTTTTCACTATCCGATAGAGAAACAACGAGTCTATAATCGATGCATTTTTCTGGAATATTACAAGGCCAAGAAATTTAAAAACACCTGTCTTAACTGGATTCAAATTATATGAGAAACTGGATATAACTTGACCGATTAATAATAGTTGTTTTATTTGCTCTGTATAAACGCTTCATAGAGTAATAACAACAATTTGATTTTGTATAGTTGCCTCATATCAATAGTTGGTAAGAGCGTGTTTGTACTACATGTTTGTGTTTAATTTGCTTTACTGACCCTATTATTAATGTGATTATGTTTAATTATTTATTGCACGACTTTAACGCTTATCACGCTGAACCGGTTTTGTTTGATTTAAGATTTTGGACGCGATATTATTGAAATATTTTATGTGCAACATGTTACTATATGAAAATGGGCCTTATAAATATGATTACTTTTTTGAAAATACCTTTCCATTTTTTAAAGTACATATTTTATTACGTAACATTTAGTCGGAAATAAATTATTTCAGCAACATGAAGGTTAAACAAAAGCGGCTGTATTTCGTCGCCCGATGCAGTTTACCTGGCAAATATAAATAAAGGCGAAATACATTGTCAGTAACGTATACAAACATTGTATCCAGCTTCTTTGGACATATGTAATAATCCCGTTCTGCTTTCAGTTATGGATATGATTTATACATTTTGTTTCTCTTGTGTTTAACTTTTATATTTTTTTATCCACCTAAGATCAGAAATTTATGATAGTTAATATTAATGATATTATTTTCATTTATTCTTGTCTCTTGTAGGATAGATAAGATTAAGGCACTTAATTCCTTTTTTAACTCCGTCCAAATCCAGGTCCAGGTCCAGGCCAGTAACTAAACATAGTTGCGATCATCGAATAATGGTAAATGAGAAATTAGGACCAATTGAAAAAGCTATTTGATTATAAAAAACAAGAATAATAATTACAAATCATAATTGGATATACAATTGTTGAGAGAGAGAATTTTAAAAAGAATTTTTATGTTCATAGATATTGTTTTAAAAAGCTGCTAAAAAAGTATTTAATTTTCGTAATATTCGTATTTAAAATTGTGTTATTTGCTTTTTTCGAGCAACATTATCAGGAACAAGGAAATATAAAAAAAACGCATTTATAAAAAAATCCTGTAAAAGAACGTTGACTGCAATTTATCAAAATATACATCAAGATTTCAAATAACTTATTTATTTAAAAATTAAAATAAACCACTGCCATGAGCTTTACAGCCAAATACAGTAAAAATTAACTCAATCACCTATTCGGGAACTAGCCAAATGAATTCTCTAGCTAACTGAATATAAAATTAAGTATTTCTTTTAAAGGTAAGCTCGATAAGCAATATAGCTAGATCAATGAATGAAACGATATGAACGATAGACGTCAAACGGCCTACAGTTGCTTAATTATAAATTCATTAATTAAACTGATACATAAGGATAAGCTATATACGGTAATTAAGGCAAATGACCGACAGTAATATTTATTATGGCGTACTTATAAGTGTCCATAAAAGTATCAGGAGTTCATTGCTTAAGTTCAACCCTCATGTGGAACACCTGTTTGTCTTGGTTGGCTCGGGGGAGCAACAAGTTATTGTGGGCACTGGATATTTTCCTCCCAGGGCAGCTTTAGAGTGTTATGTTGCATTTAGTGAATCTCTGGTCAGGCTATGTGATGAACTTCCTCACTGCGAGCTTTGCATTGTTGGTGATTTTTAACTTGCCTCATGCTACCTGGTCTGTTGAAGGACTCAGTTATGTTGCTGTTGCCGTACAACCTGCATCACCCAATGAAGTGGAGGCCATAGAAGCTATTTCAATTATGTCCTCTTTTCACAATTTATACCAGGTCAATACTATTAGAAATTAAACCAATTCTATGCTAGACCTGATCTTCAGTGAGGACCAGAATCTGGACACCTTTTTAGCTGAGGCAGCTATTGTGACACCTGATAGATATCACCCACCCTTATCTTTTAAACTTGCAGTGTCTTGGCAGGGGAGTGGTGAGATTATTGGGAAGGGTTTTTATAGAGACTTTAGTTCAGTAGATTTTAATTTGGTTTCAACTTTTCTTTCAAGCTTTAACTGGGACTTTTTATTCTTAAATAAATCTGTTGATGAAATGATTAATATTTTTTATGAAATAATGTATTTGTGCATTGATCATTTTGTCCCTTTGAAGAGATATTCTACAAAAAATTTCCCATTTGGGTTTCAACAGATCTTAAAACTATGATTATTGAAAAGAAAAAATTGCATAAGCAATATATGAACACAAAATTGTACTCTGATTATGTTAATTTTTGTAATATTAGGGCAAGATGTAAATCTTTAAAGAGACAGTGCTATAATGATTATATTTATGTTACAGAGCTTTCCCTTAATAGCAACTTGCAAAACTTTTGAAAGTTTGTGCGCTCCAGGAAGGGCAGTTCTGCAATTCCCAGTGTGATTTCTTACAATGGTATTACCTGCTCTTCAGGTGAGGGCATTGTGAACTTGTTTGCGGATTATTTTTCAGAAATGTACCCTGACCAGCAGTGCATTGTTCCTCAACATTTTCAACTATCTAGTGTTAAAATATCAATTTCAGAGATTTATACCGAGCTGTCCAGACTGGATGTAGGTAAGGGTCCTGGGCCTGATGGTTTACCACCAGTTTTCCTGAGGCAGTGTGGTTTTTTATTAGCGAGACCTCTATTTATTATTTTCAGCTTGTCTTTGACTTCTGATTCCAGGCTACTGGAAGTCAAGTTTTATCACACCTATCCCTAAAGCTGGAGACAGCTCGGGGGTTCACAACTACAGGCCCATCAGTATTCTTAGTACAATTCCTAAATTGTTTGAGAAATTTGTTTGTGTTGTCCTTACTTCTTTTCTTCGTGGTCAATTATTGGATGAACAATTTGGTTTCATTGCGGGACGTTCTACAGAACTGAATATTCTGTCCTTTTCTGATTTTCTGTCTGAGTCCTTGGAGGGGGGATATCAAGTGCATTCTTTGTATACCGACTTCTCCAAGGCCTTCGACAGGGTTGATAACAGGCTTTTGATCTATAAGTTGGAAAAATGGGGAATTGTGGGTCCCCTGTTAAGGTGGCTTGAGGCTTACTTGGTGGGTCGAACGCAGCTTGTTAGAGTTCTGGGCTTTGAGTCTCGGGAGATTCAGGTACTGTCTGGTGTCCCGCAGGGTTCCCACTTAGGACCTTTGTTGTTTAACCTATATATTAATGATGTATCAACATGCTTTCAGTATAGTTCTTTCTTCTATTTGCAGATGATTTAAAATTCTTCCTCAAAGTCTCATCTATAGAGGACTGTCTCAAACTCCAATCAGATTTGGATATGCTCATTGTTTGGTGTACTAGAAATGGCATGGATCTAATCGCTGGAAAGTGCTACTCAATGTCCTTTAAAAGAAATAGGGATCCCTTAAATCATTCTATTTTGTTGGTAATGACATGCTGAAGTCTGTGTCTCATATTAAAGATTTAGGAGTGACACTGGATGGCCCTTTAAGCTTCATTCCACACATTTCAGGGGCGGTCACCAAATCTCTTCAGATGCTTGGATTTGGAGAAGTGCTCAAGGGACTTCTAAATATTTCATCCATTCGTTTGCTTTATTGCGCACTTGTGCGTCCTCATCTAGTACCTACAAATTATCAAGATGAGTTTGACTATCAGTAAATGGAAGTCTCGTTGAATTTAAGAAGTTTTGAGACTCATCGTAGAAATAAGGATCTGAGAGTATTTCACAACATTTTTCACTCTCAGAGCTTATGTCCAACACTTCTTAATAAAATAGGGCTTTATGTTCCACCTAGGTCAACTAGGCAGGTTAGTTCATTTCACAGCCAAACACATCGTACAAACTATGGGCCTAATTCCTTTCTAGCAAGGACTGTCAGGCTGGCTAATCAGTATTCTCATACAGTTCTGCAATTGAGGGGCGCACAAGGTTTATTAAGAAATTAAATCTTATTAATTGATAGTGCTATCTAAATTTGTAAGGTATAATGGAGTGTGATGGTAATTGTTCCTTTGTGTAAACTATAAGTATTGTTTTTTTTTCTGAATTTGTTGTATTGAAAGTTATAATGTTGCTAATATTGTATTTTATATGTAGGTATATTTTATGCTTGATTATAATATGTAGGTTAGGTTAGTTTAATATTATCCAATTATTATTACTACTTTTTTGTAATATTTGATATATATAAAATAAAAATAAAAATAAAATAAAAATTATACATTCCCTAATTAAAAAGATACATAACGGTAAGAAATACACGGTAATGTAGGCAAATCACCTACAATCACTTGATTACATATTCATTAATTAAAATTATATATACCAGTAAGCCATATTACTGGCACTTAAATAAGTTAGATTTTGATACTGGAGCTCCCGCGAAATACGTCTCCACCATGTGGTTGCTTCACCCTGACAAAAAAGGCGTCGATACGGCGAGATTAGCTGAGTCAGCATGCAATTCTATCTCACAGCCATCTTAAATAGAAGTATTCGTGTCGAACATATCTTTAAAAAAAGAGGTTGCCACACTAGTTCAGCACACAACGTTTATAAACGATATGGCCCATAATTTAAAAAAAATATACATTATACTTAATTTGCTTAATCATTCAGGCTGTAGTTAAACCTGAGGGTCAAAACTAGCAATGATAAATTTCAATACGAAAAACGGTCTGTTCGCCTTGAGCGTTCAGACGAAAAGGGCTATCAATTATCTCCTAAAAGAATATATACCACATCTGTCAAGTGGCGCTCCAAAACACCGAAAGCAAGGTGGCGAGAAGTAAGGTAGCGAGAGTATCAATCACGCAATTCGACCAGTAAATGGCGAAAATCGCACTTCTGTAATTAATAATATTTGCAACGTTGCAATCGTTGTCAACACCTACATCCAATATATAAATACACATTAGACCAATAACTGATTTAATTAATTAGTTCCGTTGAATCGGGACAGCAAAATTGCAGCTCCTGGACTATAAAGAGAAAATAAAATCTATTTGGCTTTTTAAAAGTTACGTCGCGTCAACTGTAAGAGAGAGAGAATTTTCTAGCACATCTTATTGAATTATAACACTGTCTGAAAAACACCTATTTCATATTTAATACAAATACAAATACAAATACAAACAAATTTATTAGTCTTCAGAAAAATACAGAGTATATTAAGACATGTCAAAGAGTTTACAAAAATTTGGTTAAATCCTTAAAACTTAGGAAATAGTAAATCGCAATACAATTTATCATACCTAATAGAGTTTATAAAAACGAGTAGCGAGCACTGCCTACAATACAACATACTACACCTAGTACAGATACATTATCACATCAAGTTGGATAGAACATAGAGATCTTTAAACTACTTTACAGGCTTAGAAAATTTTTCCTGTTTTTGGTCAAGGTATAGTATTATAGTGATTAACTTTTTTAAAGTTGTTTTGAATTTGCCTAGCTGTTGAGATCCTATTTCCTGAGGCAGAGCATTAAACAATTTTATTTCTTCTGTGTTTGTTCTAGCCAATCTAGTTCCTGGTACTGCCAGGTAATTACAGTTTCGGGTAGCATGTTTATGAATATCTGATGCTGTATAATATTTTAAGATATTTATCCTAACATAAACAAGTTTATTATAAATAATCAGACCATATGGGATCATTATTTCAATTGATTTAAAATAGGGTCTTCAAGATTCATCTCGTTTTATATTTACAATACGCCTTACAGCAAACTTTTGAATTTTAAAGATTTTTTCAAGATGTGTCTTTGCTGCAGAACCCCATGTTAATATGCCGTAGCGTAAAATAGAATCAAAAAGAGAATAGAAAGTTGGAGAACGCCAAAGTACAAAGTCTGGAGCTGATCAATGACAGTTTGTGACAAGAGGGGCTGCATTGTATTGGCTGGCAGGAACGTCAAACTGGTGAGAGGAGTTTGATTACGGGGAGTGACGCCCCCGCCATTCCGAGTTGCCATGGGATATGGCGCATCAAATCCCATCGTCCTCCCCCAGGCTGAAGAACACCAAAGTACAAAGCCTGGGGCCGATCAATGACAGTTTGCGACAAGAGGGGCTGCATTGTATTGGCTGGCAGGAACGCCAAACTGGTGAGAGCAGTTTGATTACGGGGAGTGACGCCCCCACCATTCCGAGTTGCCACGGGATGTGGCCCATCAAATCCCATCGTCCTCCTCCAGGCTGGAGAACACCAAAGTACAAAGTCTGGAGCTGATCACTGGGGAGTGATCCAACAAACCCCATTTTTACCCCTGTCAGACTAGGGACCGCCAAAGGAATGAGTCTGAGGCCGATGCTTCGAGTGGAAGCGGCCCTAGGTGGTAGATGCATAAGCCTACTCGCATCGTCCGGTGAAAGACCACCCCACCAGAATTGGGAGGCGCTAAGTGGTTTTCCCAAATCACGTTCCGCTTCCGCGCTGGTGGTCTCGGGTTCCACAGTAGGAATATATGGACATGATGGTGCTTCCAGGATCAAAATATTCCGGAGGTAAACTCCCCGACCATTCGGATCTACGGCGCTGGGTGGCCCTGGGAGCCCTTCATTCCGCATTTCACAGACAGCGAAGATACCGAACCAATTTAGAATGGATTTCTGCAACATAAGAGGCCTAAATACAAACATAAATTCGGTACACCAACATCTACAAGCAAATAAACCACACATATTAGCCCTTACAGAAACACAAGTATGTTCTACAACAACAACAGTGAACTACCTCTATCCTGGTTACGACTTACATACCCGATTTAGATATAAGTTCGGAATATGCCTTTTTGGCCGAAGCGACCTTTCATGTCACCGCGAGGAAACACTTGAACCGAACAACCTTGACGTCATGTGGCTCAAGTTCACCGCCAAGGGATTAACCAAGTTTATATGTTGTCTCTATCGCCCTCCGAGCGATAGAGCCTACCAAAGCTTTTTCACAACACTAGCTACCACTTTTGACTCACTACAGGTCGATCACCCCAGTTCAGAAATAATCGTTCTGGGAGAGTTCAATGCCCACAACACCAACTGGCTCAAACATCACAACAAGACCGACAACGAAGGTAGAGAAGCTGAAGCATTTGCCATCAGCTGCGGGCTCACTCAACTTGTAGACGAACCAACTGGAATCTCAGAGAGGGGCGAATTCACCGCCCTCCTGGATCTTTTTCTGACCACCAATCCTGACCAGTACAAGGTTACAGTTGGTCCGTCATTAGGTACCTCCGACCACAAACTTATTACAACGGTTTGTGAATTGCCACTCATACAGAAGGATCCACCATTTCCTCGCAAAATCTGGCATTACAATTCTGCAAACTGGGACGATCTAAGGCAGTTCTGCCTAGATTTTCCTTGGCTCGACGTCTGCTTTGCCACTGACGACCCGTCGGACTGCTGCGAAGAGATCATGCAAGTAATCTCCTCAGGAATGGAAGCATACATCCCAAATTCCATCAAGTTACCATCAAAAGGAAAATCCTGGTTCGACAAAAGATGCGAAAGAGCTGTAGGAAGGAAACAGCAAGCCTATAAGTACTGGCAGCAAAATCAGACCGCTGAAAATCGCAATTGTTTTATCGAAGCGAGAAACGAGTGCAAGCGTGTGATCAACGAAACTAAGGACAAACACAATCAAAGGATCAGGAATAAACTTTTGCAATGCCCCAGTGGTTCCAGGAATTTCTGGTCGGTAGCAAAGGCAGTAAGTAACAACTTTACAAAAACGTCTCTCCCACCTTTGACGGACGAACGTGGCATCACGGCGACTACAGCTAGGGAAAAAGCGAACATGCTCGCTAACATGTTTTCATTGCACTCTACCTTAGACGTGCCCCAAGGCAAGGCTCTCCACACTATACCGAACATCAACACTACCATGGCAGAAGTCAAGTTTTCTCACCGTGATATTCGCAAAATCCTTAAAGAACTAGATACGCAAAAGGCATCAGGACCGGACGGAATACCTGCCATCGTGCTAAAGAACTGCGCCAACGAACTAAAACCCGTTTTTTCCAGGCTTTTCTCTCTTTCTTACAAAAAAGGGATTTACCCATCCTCTTGGAAAGTCGCTTAAGTGCAACCTGTTTCAAAAAAAGGCAAGAAAACCACGCCCTCAAACTATCGCCCAATTGCCTTGCTTCCAATAATCTCCAAAGTCATGGAACGTGTAGTCAACCAGCAACTACTCAAGTACCTCGAGAGCAACAGAATAATAAGCGATAATCAATACGGCTTTCGCAAAGAGAGATATATTGGCCTATGTCACTCATATATGGAGTAGGGCAATTGAAAACTACGGAGAGTCTCGAGCGATTGCGTTGGATATTTCAAAGGCATTCGACAGAGTTTGGCATGACGGACTGCTCAACAAACTGCCGTCCTTGGGACTGCCCGCCTCTCTCTGCAGCTGGCTGGCCAGTTTCCTTAAGAACCGGTCCCTACACGTTGCAGTCGATGGACACATCTCGGACACATTCACCATCAACGCGGGCGTGCCTCAGGGCGCAATACTTTCACCAACTCTGTTCCTCATCTATATTAATGACCTGCTGATCGAAACGAATAATCCTGTTTACAGTTTTGCCGATGACAGTACCCTTGTCTCCCACTTTAGATCAGAAAAACCCTTACCAGCGACTGAGACCCATCACCGCAGACAGGAGCAGATTACAGCAATTAATCAAGACCTGGAGAAAGTTCAAACTTGGGGCGACCGAAATTTGGTCCAGTTCAATGCAGCAAAGACCCAAGCAGCAACGTTTACTAAGAGGGCCAATACAGCGGGCCCTGACATCATTATGGCAGGATCGACCATTCCTTCATCCTCGTCAATCGGGCTGCTGGGTGTCTCGGTCAACAGCAATATGTCATGGCATGACCATGTTGCTAACATCGCAAAGTCGGCCTCCCAGAAGCTTGGTGCGCTATTTCGCAACAAAAAACTCTATACACCGCAGCAGTTGCTCTTGCTGTACAAAGCGCAAATAAGACCGTGCTTAGAATATTGTTCACATATCTGGGGTGCCGCACCAAAGCATACCCTAAAGCTGCTGGATTCCATTCAGAAGAGGGCTGTGCGTCTCGTCGGCGATCCGGAGTTGACCCGGAATCTGGATAGTCTGGAACATCGCAGACATGTGACCGAGATGTCTCTGTTTTACAGATACTTTCACGGCAGATGTTCCCAGGATTTGGCCCGCATAATCCCGCCCCTGGCAACTCCTGTCAGACAGTCCCGACAGACGGCAGGAGCGCACCAGTTCGTCGTACAACTAGAAACACCTAGAACATCGCTTTACCAGAACTCCTTTGTCTGGCGCACTGCATCACTGTGGAACTCACTTCCAGGACATCTGTTTCCCACTAATTACAACCTACAAATATTCAAGAACCGTGTCAATCAACATCTTCGCACACACACCGCTCGTCGAGCGCCATAGGATCTCCCTTTAGTGTGTGTGCCACTGCCATAAAAAAAAATAAATAAAAGTGGCAGCTGCCTGACTTACAGTATTTTTGATCCGTCTTATAGCATAAATAGCCTTGTTTAGTTTATTTCTCATATTAATTATATGTTCTACATACAAAAGATTGGCATCTAGGGTAACCCCCAAAAATTTAAAATTTCTTTTTTCTTCAATGCCAGCCAAACTTTTTGTTTCAAATATTATGGATTCAGTCTTTGTTTCATTTAGGACAAGTTGGTTGGAAGTGAACCATAGCCTAGCTCGATCCAGCATTGCCTCCAGTAATCCGGCCGAGTCCTCACCTCCCTTAAAAGATAATCCAAATGTGGCATCATCTACATAGATAATGCATTCAGTTTTTGTAATGTTTTGAGGAACAACAGTTTGAGTAGTTTGAATGTTAGAAGCTTGTGGGAGGTCATTAATGTAGAGTATGAATAAGAGAGGTCCGAGCACGGATCCCTGAGGTACCCCAGTATTATAATAATAGACTACTTGATACCTTTCCTCAAGATAAGATCTCAAAAGTTTAAAAGCCACATCCCTTATTCCATAGAAATACAGTTTGTCTAAGAGAATACTTCGGTTTACGCAGTCAAAAGCTGCAGTTAAATCAGTAAATAAACCTATAAATTTGTCCCTATTTTCCAAAGCCTCTTTTATACAATTTACCAATGTCAGAATAGCATCTGAGGTTGATACATTCTTTTGAAAGCCGTACTGCCTTGGGATTATTATATTATGCTTTACTAGGAAGGTCATAAGCTGATTAAAAATAACTGTTTCTAAGATTTTTGAGAAAACGGGGAGTATTGCTATTGTCTAAAGTTTTGAGGAAGGTTTGACTCCCCTTTTTTATATATTGGGATTATTATGTCAAATTTTATTTGGGATGGAAACACACCTTCCGCCAAACAGGCATTTACTATATCTACCAGTGGCGGAATCAAGAACTCTGATGCTTTTTTAGTGCTGAAAACATTAACTCCAAAAATATCCTCAGTCTTCTTACTTTTGAGTTTATTTATTATACATTTAATATCATAGCTATCCACTGGTTGGAAAAATATAGAGCCAGATTGTTCTAGTTTTTTATCTAAATATGAGTTTATGTTTATATTGGTTTTTGGAAGATTTTCAATTAATGTTCTGGCATGTGATATATAGAATTTATTGAGATCATTTGGGGAAATATTTTCAGGTGTCATTTTAGGTTTATTCTTTCTCCCAGTCTCTGCATTTATTATGTCCCAAACAGTTTTACTATAATTATCTGTTTTTGCTAACCTATCATTAAAATAATTTCTTTTTGCATTCGCTAAAATGTTATTATATATTTTTTTAAAGTCTCTGTAAATTTGCTTATTTCCTCTGTAGGATATATTTGTTTCACTTCAAAGTAAAATAGAAGCCTATCTTTTGCTTCTGTTACCTCCTGAGTGATCCAGCCTTTCTTTTCTGGTCTATTTTTGTTAATACATTCCGGAAAACACATGTTATAGTAATATAGGATAGTATATAAGACTGTATGGAAATTAGCATATTTAAGCTCTGCTGACTTTTCTTTATACAAATCAGTCCAGGATTCTTTTGGAAGATAATTGCCCCATGCTTTATATTTGTTGCCACTATATAACCTATGTTTTTAAATCAGCTGAAAAGATTCAACAGTGAAATTTTTCTTTACAGCATAGTGATCTGAAAAACCCAGACAATCTACATGTGTCTCACTAAAGTTAAGGTTTGTAAATATATTGTCTAAACCTAAACAATTACCTTTTAGGTGGGTAGGTTTATGTACCTCTTGATGGGGGCCGAAAGACATAAATAGCTGAATCACCATAATCGCATTTTCATCTAACCTACTATTGAAATGGACATTGTAGTCACTTACAACAATTATGTTAATTTTTTTATCAATTTGGAATACCAAGTCTAGAGCATCATTTATTATTTCTAAAAGGTTCTCTATATTTCTAAGTTGCATAGATCTATATATACTAACAATAGCTAAATTCAAGGTTTTAGAATAACATGCAGAGATTTCACATACTTGTTCAACGGACATACTTTTGAGATTTTCTAGATTCCTTATTTCTATATTAGGATGAACATAAATACAGCATCCTCCATTTTTAAAGCTGCTTCTGCAAAAGTAACTTGAAATTATGTAGGCCTATGGACTGCAGCTGATCTTCACCAAGCCAGTGCTCATTTAAACACACTGTCTTGATACTTGAATTTTGAATAAGAAGCTCTTCGATTTCCATATATTTATTTGACAAACACTGTACATTCAGATGCATAAGTGTCAAAAAATCTTTTTTGGGTTGAATTATATCTTTAGAATCCCCTTTGATTGGTGTTCCTTCGAAAAAAAGTTTGTTTGGTTGTTTTATAGTTTCTTTGCTGATTAGCTCTCCAATCTCCAATTAAAAATGTATGGCTTAAGAGTGACAGATTGTGGCCATATTTCGCTATTTAGTACCTTTACTTCGTCTTCAGCTTTGATTAATACCTTAAAAGCAACCGAGTGGCTAGCTTTAGTCTGCATTTTGTCACAGTCCAGAACAGTGAACTCAAAGCTTTTGAGATGTTGTTGTATGGCTTCCTTCTTAGTTGTTGGGTCAAGATTGCCAATGTAGTACCATTTTCTTTGTCCGGCTGAGCTGATAAGAAGTTCCTTGCTAGAGCTTGTTCCTTTAATGGAGCTATTTATTCGCAAACCTTGTTTTCCTAAGGATTTCTTTTGCTTGGTGTGAGGTTCACCAGAGGTAGCTGCTTCCAATTTATTTATATTAGGGGCATCACTATCATCACTATTTAAATAAATAATTTCATTAATTTTATTTTTCGCTTGGAATTCCTGAATAGTTGCTGATAGTTGTTTAGTAGAAATTTTGGTATCCTTTTGCTGGTCCCTCGGCTGGATTAATACTTTTTTGTCTACTGCCACATTGTAGTCATCGATACCTGTTTGTCAGTTTTTTGACATGTCATATTTAACTCAATTTGGTATTAAGCATCTTTACTGTATCATTTAGTTGTTTAATATTCTCAGAGAGCACTTTATTGTATAAATCAAAAGAGTTTCTTACAATCGAGACCACTCCAGACACTTATGTTTGACTTGATGTTTTAAGGTCCTCATTTGGCCGAAAATACGTTTCTTTCAAAAGGGTCACCTCGTTTTCCAGGTATTCAAGGCGCTGGATCATTTTAGGAAACTGCCTGAATAACAGTAGACAGTCTGGACGCATAAACGCAAGGGTCCTCGATTGGCTAGGAATCACTCGTACCTCTCCAGCCATAGTTCCATTGCATTTTCACAGATTACCCGACGGCAGACATCACACGGGAATCCAAAGAGCTTTTCCTTTTCCTCCTTCAGAAAACATACATTTTCGCATTTAAGGCAATTGTTTACCTTTGGTGTCATTTTGAGGTTAGAACCTTAAAAATTAAATCCAGTTAAATCACTGCAATCCTACGACTTATTGAGAATATTTTTACTGGAATATGTGTAGGACGCCCAAAACTATCCAATGCAAACCAGATAACCAGATCTACCGTCAAACCGATGGGGCCCCCATGGGATCATCGCTGTCACCAGTCATCGCAAATCTCTTCATGACATATTTCGAAAGAGATGCCCTACGAAATGCAGCCTTCAAACCCACATTATTGAAACGCTACGTAGATGACATCTTCATTATTTGGCCCCATGGTAGAGAACAGTTGGACTTTCCTGGACAATCTAAATCAAATTCACAGCAGAATCCAATTCACACTAGAAGTAGAAAAGAATGAGAAGCTACCTTTCCTAGACCTCCACACTACCAGAACGCCGGACAAAACGCTAGATTATACCGTCTATAGGAAACCCACCCATACCAACAGATATCTAAACGCCAAATCCTGTCACCACCCTTCACAAATCCAGTCCTAGGCAAATACATTGGTATCTCGGTACTATCGCCTAACAAAACCTACCCAAAGGCAAGAAGAAATAAAACTAACAACAAACGCTCTTAAACAAAAGTCTACTCTGGAAACAACATTAGGAAGGCAATTAATCAACAAAAACAAACAAGGAAGAAGCCAGAGGGCAACGAAAAACAGAACATGCAAAAAGCCATACTTCCATATATAAAGGGAGTCACTGACAAAGTCGGCAGAATCCTAACGAAGCATCAAATTAAGCCAAGTTTCAAGCCACAGCGAACTTTAGCGCAAGTACTCGGAAATCCAAAGGACAAAGTAAAGTTTGAGAACCAAGGAGTGTATACAGCATACCTTGCGGGGACTGTCAAAAATCATACATAGGACAGACAAATAAACGAATTTCAACTAGAATCCAGGAGCACAAGAACAGCATCAGAACGAAACAGACTACAGACTATTTAGTTATTAAGGAGTTGTACGTAACACATCATGGGCAGTTTGCAGTTCGACTGACTGCTAGCGCCCTTAACCGAACCTATCTCTCACTAAGCAGCAGGATTTGCACACTCTCCTCAACTGCCTCGTCTCATATAACTAATTTCTGTTTACTGGTCTAGAACTCATTTGATTTTTTATTGTTCATTTTATTTTAATATTATTGTATATAAACTATAATCTTACTCTCTGCTATTAAACAGAGAAAGAGTGTGGCAAATTTTGGCGCCCAACGTGGGGCACGATTTTATTTTGAAAAAGAAGCCACGTTTTAAGGAGAAAGAAAAATTAAATTCTGTTCTTTTTTTTTACTTGATCGGTTTTCCAAGTGTCTGATGTTACTATTTGTTTGATTTTTCTTATTTACCATTGACTGATATTTGATTATTGCTGATATTTACTGATTTTGATATATTTATTGAACTGTATTTTACGATTTGTTATATTGCCAAAAAGGATTATAATACGCAAATTAACTACCTTGAAAAAGACATACTTTAATATGAGCTTAACATTCGCTGTATTGCTTGTTGAGGAATTACGTACCACACTTCGTCCTATACTACAAATGGAAAAGAAGAACAAACCATTAACTGCACCTCCTTACAGCCTAAAATATACAGATGAGAGTGTCTTGAGTGACATAACTGCAGCCATCCCGACCATAGCTGGAGAGGATTCCAGAAGTAAATTCGAGATATATCAGTCATGATTAGTACATTTTTTAAACAGGATTAATCGAATTCCAAGTCCCAACTTGACTGCTGAAGAATCTGGTGATAGAGCTACGTTTGCTTATGGGAGTGTTAAATGCTTTAGATAGCCTACACACAGTCTCACAAGATTCGCATTTAAGTATGTCACTAGACTTAACCCATGTTGAAGACGCTGACGATTTTGATAGTTTTTCTGTTTCCCATCGCTGGGAAAATGCCGAAATTCCCTGATCCTAGCCCATCTTCCCATTTTTAAATCACTTAGAATTATATTTCTGGCAAATAAATCTACTTATGCTACTTGTGACAGAATGGCAAAATATTTGGTCATTTTAACAAATTTTGAAAGGGACGTTCCTATTATGACATATGGTATATCCCGCTTATTATGAAATTTTTTTATTGACTATGATATAGGCGTACAATGTTTTATACCAATATATAAAGGTGTAGATTACAAATAGAGTCAACATGCATTTTCAATATCATAATATCTTAACCAGTTTTCTCAGTGTATACACTCCTTTCTAATTCTAAACGCTCTTTTTCAGTGTACAATAACCAATTCCTATTTAATTAATAAAACTCACCTCCGCAATCGCTTGGAGTCATGTAAACTACAAAGATTCATAAAATTCATTTCACTCTGTCGAAATCTAAACTTCTTGCATGCCATTTCTGCTCCTCAGGGCATATGGAGAAAAATGAGGAGTGGAGCGAACGGGGCATAAATCACCATTACGTTAGAAAGTAAATGCAATATATCTATCACGCCTATCATAAAGGGAAAACAAGTTATGGTTTTACGATATACAAATAAGACACTCTCCGGAACTTAGAGCATTTGATTGAATGTCAACGAGGGAAAACAAATAGGACATAAATCTAAAGAAAATGAAATTTTTACGTGATAACTTTTATGCAAACAGGGGACTAGTGCTAAATTCTAACCGCCAGTATTAGTTTAATGAAAGAGCTTATAGGCAAAAATAAAGACATTTTTGCATGCAAATGGATCAATAACAGAGTCTAATCATCATAATCATCGCTGCAATTTTCGCTTTCTGCTTCTTCCTCATCATTCATAGATTTTAACCCCATTTTCAATGTCGGTATTTCCAGGAGATCCGATATGCTCACATATTCTTTTTATTTTTTTTTATTTTACGGGTCAAGCCCATTTTAAATTACAATGATACTTAGTCAACAAAATCCAAATTTCCTAAAAACTATAAATATTTAAATCTTAAATTTAGTAGAGCATATAAAAGAATTAGACTTAAGCAACAATTATATTATTGCCATCTTAAACTCGTAATAGATAATTTATTAACAATGATAAATATATATGCATCATACATCACTATAATATAAGGCCAAATGGTTCATAAGGCCCAAAGAAATCCACATTAATTAATTCGTTGCAGAGTCTAAGTGTACGAGGGATAAATGTGTGGTAATTGCAGGTGAAATGTAGAAATTGAGCGAGTGTAGCGTGAAGGAACATGTAATTGAATTTTGGATAATAAATGAGGGCAATCTACTGAGGAGTTTAAAATTTTGTGAAAAAGTTTGAGGTCTCTCTGTTTTCTCCTACAAGATAGTGACGAAATGTTGAGCTCTTGGCAGAAGTTTAAATAATGAAATTCCTGATTGTCAAAGAATCTGTAGTTAAGGTATCTACCAAATTTGCGCTGAACACCTTCAAGTCTGTGTACATGGCAGGCATAGTTCGGACTCCACACAGATGCAGCATATTCCAGATGAGTGCGGACATAGGAGAAATATAGTACTTTGATAGCATTGATATTAACAAATTTTTTTGTGCTGCGCTTAACAAAACCAAGCATCCGAACTGCCCTGTTGATTATGGTATCCATATGTTGAGAAAAATCTAGATTTGGGACCAGCAAGACACCAAGGTATCTGATCTGTCCCACGCACTCCAACGGATTGCCATCAATATGATAGATGTAGTTGCTAGGTGTTGTGGAATTGCTAGACTTGTGGAATTTTATGACCTTACACTTTAGTACATTAAGTTCCATGCCATTAAATTGGCACCAATGAGTTAGCCTGTTAAGATCCTCCTGAAGTGCGAGAGAGTCATTTGGGGAAGTGATTTTTAAAAACAGTTTTAAGTCATCAGCAAATGAAGGAGAGACTCTTTTTGAAGCAGTGAATAATATCGTTAATAAATAAGTTAAAGAGCAATGGGCCGAGGCGTGAACCTTGCGGCACTCCTGATAACACATTGATTTTGGAAGAAATAAAATTCTTGATATGGACAATCTGTATCCTATCAGTAAGGTAACTCTTTAGCCAGTGAAGTAGGGTGCCCGGAATTCCAATTGTTTTAAGTTTCTTGATTAAAACACCATGGTTGACTCTGGCGAATGCCTTGGAGAAGTCTGTGTATATAGAGTGTATTCCTGCACCCCCCTCCAAGGTATCCGGCAACAAACCCTGATATGCAAGAAGATTCATCTCTGTGGATGAATTTTTCTTGAACCCAAATTGTTCTGAAATAATATCTGCTTCAAGGCAGGATGTAAGAAATTGTGTTACTATGTTTTCAAAAATCTTAGGGATGGCGTTGAGGATACAAATGGGAAGATAGTTTTTTATATTTGATGAGTCGCCTGATTTGTGAATTGGTACCACATAGTTGGATTTCCAGAGCTCTGAAAAAACACCTGTTTGCAAGGATTTATTGAGAATTATGTGTAAGGGACTTGACAGCACAAAGCAGCAGTTTTTCAGAAAGAGTGGGTGAATTTTATCAGGTCCCGGCCCCCTTGTGTGGATTATATTTTTTAATTCTGTATAAATGCTAGAAATAGAGATATTACAATCAAATATGTTATGTGGAGTAAGAGAGGGCTCATCAGGGAAATCCAGATATTGACCACTATAGACAGGGCCGAAGTATTCAGCAAAGAATTCAGCTGCTTGGGGACCCATAGGTGCGGATTTGTCGTTTAAGTGAAAATTGGATGGTAATCTACCATAGCCCTGGAGTGAGCCAGTATAGGACCAAAATTCTTTAGGGTTTCGTTTAAGAGCTGCCTCAGTGTCCCTCAAGTATCCCTGAAAATTCTCTCTAGCAAGTATGTTGCATTGAGAACGTAAATCTGAAACAGTCTGATAGTCAAGTGGTAGTCTAGTTTTTTGTATTTTTAATGTGCAATCTTTTTTGCACAGTAAGTGCTTTTAGGTCCCGTGTGAACCATCTAGGGAACTTTCAGCTGGCAATTTTTTTAACAGGTACAAATAAATCAAAAGTATTACACAACACATCATACAGAAACCCAACCATCTCATCCAATGTCTTTTTCGAGAAAAGGTCCTTCCAGAGTATTAGGCCTAGGTAGTTATTTATATCATTAAAGTTTGCAGATTTGAAATCGTAATAATACCCATCTCCTTGAGGACTTGGATTTTTCCTATTTTGTTGCAATGACACTTGGAACTGTAGAGGCGGATGGTTGTTGTCTACTGCTGAAAGGTATTCTTCGACATCAGGCTGGGTTATTGGCATCTTGGAGTGGCAGAGAACTAGATCAAGGATGACACTGTTGACATTGCAAACATGATTCAGCTGGAATAGGTTGTGATATAAGCATACTTCAGATATGTGTTGTATTTTACTAATTTCAGAAGAAGGTAAGTAGTTCTCCTCAAGATGGTAAGCACTGGAGCAGATGTCTTCCATGTTCCAGGTAGCCTTGGGGAGGTTAAAGTCTTCCATGGTGCATAGTTCAGGATAGTTGAGCTTCTGTGTAATTTCTTCAATGTTAGAGCTAAAACTTTCATACTTAACTAAGGGAGAATTAGGTGGCAGGTAGACACAGCCCAAAATCATCCGGTTACTGCCACCACCAATCATGACATAAATCTGTTCAATATCTCCATTCGATTCAATGAGATGAGATGGTATTGACTGGTGGACGGCAATTAAGACCCCTCCAAATCGTTCAGCAGTGCTGGTGGAGGGTGAACGATCACATCGAAAGACATTGTATGCATCAAGACCCAGCTCTGAAGTATAGAAACTATCGGTCAAGTCAGTGTCGGTAAAAACAATTATGTGATATCTTGTTACAGCTAAATTTAACCTAAGGGTGTCTAATTTGGTCCTCAGACCCCGGACATTCTGGTAGTAAACATCTAACTTTGACTGTTTACCTCTTTGTTTGATTTTGGGATTGGTGGAGCTTGACCCCAGGGCAAGTTTTTTTTTAACACTACTTGTGGAACACCCTTCACTAATTTAATTTGGATATTTTGCTCACCCAGGTCTCGGCGCCTCTTGAGATCTTCCATTGCTGCTTTCTCAAGTTCCCTTTGTGCAGGGGTTAAATCAGCTTTAATACAGATCTGCTTGTTTTTTAGTTTGTATCCATTCCGTAGCGCTGTGTACCTCATATGCTGATCCTATATAATATAGCTCTGACAGGTTGGTTGTTTTTGGAGTTTGGTTTTCCAAAACGAGATACTTGACAAAGGGTAAAAGGGGTATTTGACAGCATTTGTAGGAGGGACTGTACTTGAGTGGAGTCATCATCAGCTGCAGGAAGGTTAAAAATCAATAAATTGTTACCTCTAGCCTGGCGGTCATGCAGTTCTCTCAAAACATCCATTCCAGGTGCGGGCTGTGATGAGTTATTTGAATCACCCTGACTGTCCAAGCTATTTGACTTATTCAAGTTGCGGGATTCCAAACGAGAAATTCTGTCTTCGAGAGGTGCTGTTGTTGAAATCACTGAGGTCATGTCTTTGTTTTGAGACTCAAGGCGGGATATTCTATCTTCCAGTGGATTAGTCAGGATTGTCACCGATTTCTCGATCATAGTTGGATGGTTGGTTTGTAGATCATCAAGACTCCTTTCCAGTTTGGATACACGATCCATTAGACCCAGAATTCGCTTTACATTTGCCAGGCAAGACTTGCAATAGAAGGGAAATGATCTTTTTAATAGGCATATGGCCCTCATTTCTGTTGGCCCTGTAATATCATCACATGTTTGGCATACCATTTTCTTACAATGATCGCAGGGGAACCAAAAACATCAGTCGCCTTATTTGTTTTACCAGGTTCTTTGAAGATAACAGCTGCATTGCAAAAATCGCAGGTCCCAGATATTTTAGGTTATAGGTTGAATCCTAAAAATATTTTTGCAACCCTGCAACCTTTTTGTTATTCTTTCTTTCCAAAAGGATCTTTAGCCATCAATTAACAAGTATGTGTGAATATTTTTATTTGTTTCTCGAGAAAAACTAAGAAAATTCGACTTTGAAAAATTGAACTTGTTGTTTGTTTACATTAATTCTAACCCGTGAGAGATCTGTTCTGTCATTTTCAGAAAATAATCCGCGTTGAAATGTATTATTTTGTTGGCTAAGCTTACAATTGCAAGCTGATCTAAGCGTTCTTGCGGGTCTCTCAATGTCTCCTATCCAGTTTCCTTCTTCGTGTTTTCCAACTCCTTTGTAATCTTCTCCCTTTTGCTGTTTTGTTTTATTTTCTTATCTTTTCCACTCAGTGTCACCTCATCCATTGATCTTCTTTCAACATATTTCTCGTCTTCCTTTTCGTTTTCCGATTCATTTTCTGACATGCTAATTTCCGCATCCTTTATACTGGGTTCGTAAGTTTCATCGCTGCAACTTTCGATTTCTGCTTCTTCTTCATCATTCGTAGATTTCAACTCTATCTTATCAAATACTGCAATTTCTCTCTGATCAGGACATGTGTTCTCAAAAATGCGCACATGTCGTTTTCAGAAAATACTCCGAGTTGAAATCTATTATTTTTTGAGCTAAGCTTAAAATTTCAGGCTGATTTCAGTTTTCTGGAGGGTCTCTGGACGTCTGCTTTTTCGTTCCTTTATTCGGTTTTTCGAACTCCTTTGTAATCGTTTGCCTCTGCTATTTCTTGTCCTTTCCACTTTCGTATATCTGGATTTCTTTTTCTTTTTGCCACGTCTTCCATTGTTCTTCTTTCAACATTTTTCTCGCTTTCCTTTTCGTTTTTCGACTAATTTTCTGAGATGCCAATTTTTCTATCCTCTATACTAGATTCGTAATTTTCTTCATTGGTGCAACTTTCGATTTCTGCTCCTTTCTTATCATTCGTAAATTTCTGAAGAAATATTAGTACTTGGGTCTCTTCATTTTGAATAACGTTGTTGCCATTTATTTTTTTTAGAGGTATTTCTGTACCCAAGTTTTCCGTTATCAAATATCAGTCTATTCCGCTCCACTTAATTCTATCTATTTATCAATGGTTTTCAATGTTCGGTATATTAATCGACCGTGATACCTATCTGTGAATGGATATATTTCGCGCAATTAACTATTTAAGGAGAACAGGTACGCAGATTTATATCCATAATTTTCGGATTTGTGTCATAGCAGATTTCTTTATTGAGTGAGTGCCATCTGTTTGGAAACGGGCTTATCTCGTATAGTTGGTAATTGAAGGACGTAGTATGTTGTTCAATACCTGTAATTTAAGCATGTAATCTACAATAGATTGCTACATTTAGCGTATGCTGAGTGCTTCCTTAGTTTGACGCCGGGTTTCCTATAGCGGTTGTCACATGATTTAAATTGCCCAATGAGAGCATTGAAAATCAGAATAGGTAGAACGTACGAAATTTTGAAAGGAAGGTCGTTTCACCTTTGTGAGAACGTTTGACTCGGTAAGTGCTATTAATTTTCTGATCTCAAAACATTTTATTCATCCTGCATATTTTTCAAAAATCTTTTCTTTTTCAAATACATAAGTAATAATTGTTTCCAATGCACTTAATTATATTTGGCTAAAGCGAGAATTTAACATTTTTATATTACACTTTCGAGTGATTGACGATTTCAACAATCTTAATTTTTTGTGGTGACCTTTAGGTTTGAATACCGATTTTTTGGTGGATAATTGCGTATCTTATTGGTCAAATTCGTGTAATTTGATTATGGTTTAATCCAAATTTATAGCGAACGAAATTATTTCATCGTTTAACGGTCACACATATTATTTTACGTATTTTCATTTAGATTGGACAGTATTATTGGGGAGTGTTCAAAAACCATTTTTGAACACGTCTTCAAATCTTACGATTTAATTTTTGTACAATTTAACATTCCACGCCACTGTCCTCGCATTCCAAACAATTAAAACCTTGGCGATACTACTAACGCCATCTCTTGTTTACCACGTTTATCCACTGCGCTAGACAGTCTAGGAAGCTAAAAGTTAAGCGTCCTCAAAAGGCCTCCGACCAATCATAGCGCTTCGCGCTTTATCCGGGCGGTATTACTAACGCCATCTGTTGTAACGACCTTTACTCATTTGGAGCCGGCCGCGCATCCTAAACTCATCTGACCAATCATAGCGTTTCCCGCTAAACCCCGGCGACCGAGTCGACCAATCACAGCGCATCCTACAGGATAGCCAGTTCACCTAAACTAAAATTCCCTAAAATTCACATCTTTAATATTCAAATTTCATGAAAACTAATCAGCAGATTTCCACCGGATTTGTATTAAAATTCATAATATTAATTTAGACAACCGGTCATGTTAAGTTTTTACACAATATCTCTGTATTTACATTATTGCCCTTTCCATGCCCGAAGCGGTGCATCTTCTCCCACCACAAGGGGCGGTAACAACTTCTTCAAGTTGATCTAGTTCCCACGTTCTAGAAAAGAGTCGTCTCTTGAACCTCGACCATGTAAGTCGCAAAAAGCGCACCTTCGTTTCTAGCCGGCTGGCGCTAGGCGCCATGCCGGCAAGTTTTCACGTTTGACACTTCATAATCTCTCTAGTTCTTTACTCAAGTGATATAGTGATATCCTGACATAATCATCGTCACATCAAGTCTGCAATAAGGTATTTATTGGCAAACTTAATGCCATTATTCTCACGCCGAGCAATGGCGTCCCAATTGGTCTCATCCATTGGAGTTGTATAAGCGAGCCCTATCTCGAACCACACCACACTCAATAGAGCCTAGTCTCGAAATCCCAAGTAAGTAAACGAACATGTTTACAATCACATTCTCACTAAGCCTACAAAAAGGTATATATCGGCATCTTGACTGCCATTATGGAGACCCACTGATCTCTAGTATTAAGCCTACAAAAAGGTATATTTCGGCATCTTTCCTGCCATTATGGAGACCCACTGATCTCTAGTACTAAGCCTACAAAAAGGTATATTTCGGCATCTACTGCCATTTTGGAGACCAACTGATCTCTAACTCTCAAAGGCTGTGCCATGCGCTGCGCAGCCCCCAATAGTACCTTCCATTGGATTTCCAACATTCTATATCACGAGTGTACCACTGGTTGCTACACTCTTGCCTTATTCTAATATAAGGATTATTCTGCACTAGTCTGCATATATACTCATGCCTTATTCTCATATAAGGATTAAACGGCACTAGTCTGCCAATATACTCAAGCTATCACAATGCTACATCCCATACGCGGATTTCAGCTTACCTATGCTACCTGCATAGCATACTTACTAATCATTCATGCGTGCACCAATAAGCCGCATTCACAAGGCATTCATGTCATGCTAATATGCACTAACTGCATACCAGTCAAACCACTACAATCCAGTCATTCCTATTTGCAAGAAATTGAACTACATTGTACATAGAAGCTAGCAATAGGCCTGGCAAGTGTTTTTCAAAGTGACTTTCCCCCAGTGTTAGAAGATAACCTCCTGAACATTGAACGTTTCTCGTCAACGGTGTTCATAGTGTACATATTAGCTTATAGGTGGACTCTAAGGTAATATTAATCCTGTTATTATCGCTTGTATATTGTTGCATTTTATATCAAGGCTAAATCAGCTAACATAGTTGATAAGTAGCTGTTCCGCAGGAACTCATAACAGACATTTAACTGTATTTAGTTTCAAGGTTATGTTTATAACCATACATTAGTTTAGTACTACAACTGTTTACGCAATACTTAGTTTTTAAGAGTATTATTTGTGTCATATTATTTCAAGGTCGAAATTTGTCTCGACTGATATTGTTCATATCGTAGCACTGACTACGTACAATTATTCAGTGTTTATATTTTATGTATTTATGAGCTTCTAGTTATTTTCAAGTAAAGTAACTTATTAAAATATTCATATAATGCTAAAGCTTTTTGTTTTATTTACAAAATGACTTTAGAACTAGCCCTATGGTAAATTTCAGTGCCTAAGAGCACATCTCTTTTTGTTCAGAAAATCGACCAAGATCGACTCTGAAACAGGGAGATTCTTAGAGCGGATTTTATCTTTTCCTGTAAAGGTAGTTAATTGAATTTGTAGTAGAATTTCTCTGGATTTTCCTTCATAGTATTTTTTCTTTTCAGGCTTATTTCATTAATATTTCAGTTTATTTGTAACATCAAGTGAAGCATATAATTATTAGCACTTGCCGTATCGCGTTTTAGCAATGATGTACCGACATTAATTTACATATATGAGGGGTTTAAGTACACGTGTGTAAATTTACCTGGTTTATCTCTCTTTATCTTTTATCTAAGTTCTTATCTCAAGGCGAGGCAGTGTCTTATTTTTATCTTTAATTAATTGGGACGTAATTTACGTCCAATTATCGTTTATGTGTCAAGTTTAAGTACTAGAAATTACTTATTTGGAGTCATAAGACTCGATTTTAAGAGAGGTTGTACCTCGATTTTTCTAGTTTTTCAATTATCGTTTATGTGCCAAGGGCCATATTAAAGAAAAGTAATAGAAATGACTTATTTTGAGTTATAATAAGACTCATTTATAGAGAGGTTGTACCTCGATTTTCATGTTTCTCATAAAAATCAAATTACCTTTTGTTTAAATTTGCCAAGAGCCACTGTTTTAAAACAAGTTGCATAATTTTCTTTTGAATTTCATGTCTCAAAGTAAAGAGGAGGAATGTCTTGAGTAGCAGTAGCTATTGATATTTTTTGCTTAACTATATTTGTTTATAATTTTCACCCAACTTAAATTCATAATTTAAGTTTTCGATTATACCTGCTGTAACCAGTAAATTTTCAAATTGTTGATCACTTCCTCCAATCGTAATTGTCCAACTGAGATCCAAAGGATATTTCCCTATATAATTTTTACTAGCGATTTACACTGGTCTAAAGACTCGATATTATTTTTTTGAACACTGCTGGAAAACTATCATTGTCCACGTCATTGTGCCGGACCAGTTGAGGGAGGCGATACTGAGACAACCTTATAAGTCCTAAGACTTCCTTGAGATAGTTAAGTCGGGAATAGGCAGAAGAAGGTTCCAGTAGAGGTCCCAATACGGTTGCATGGTTATAGGATAGTTGGACAGTGAAAAAAACTTGTAAAGACCAGTATAAACATTATTTATTTATTCAAATTTTTTTAATCTTTTACACTAGATTTAATTTCATTTTCATCACATAACAAACTTATTTATAAACTGTAGTTCAAATAATATTTGTAAACTATATTTTCAGTAATCGATTGTATTTGATTGCATTTGTAATTTAATTTTAATTATATTGATAACTCAATTATATTGATAACTCCAGTGCACATGTTACCATAAGTTGTAATTTAATCATATAGTTAATATATGGCTTGTTTTTAAATTTATTTCTTGGATTTGCCGCAAGATAGAGATCTGTGGGACATCACGAATTATAAGAATTATAAGAGTAAATTGATATTTTTTTGGTCTTTATTGTTACTTGTATTTTAAACATTCGTGCCCAGTTCGTGTTGTCTCTAGGAACTCTGGCGCCCTTTACAAATTTAACCGACAGAGGAAGCAATCCAATCCACGCCCTAATTTCATACTTAATTTGATTGGATTAAATTAAATAAATTAACTTCAAATTAACTATCCTTACAAATTGGTGACTGAGCTAATAAATCATTATTAAGTGGCACACGACAAGTTACAAAGTGGCGCCCAATATTCAACACTATAAGTCACAGAATGACTCCATACAATCTTAGTCTGAAAGTTTCAAATCTATATAATGGATTTCCAATTTTTTATAGGCCCTTAAATTCAAGATTAAAATTTAAAAAAAATCGCACGCTCTCAAATAACTAAATGGCATAGAAAAATGCGGATTTCATTATCAATAGAGGAAGGATAGCTCTATAAATTCTGAAAATTTCAAAATGATATCACGAGTTTCAAGGTTTCCACTTGCGCTCAAATTAGATGTACGAAAATGTATCAATCCACGACATTGAAATTCGTAGACCCTGTTATGCAAAAAGCTACCAACCCTCATTATATGGAAAAATGAGATAATCGGGTATTCTGGTCAACAATTTATACTTCTTTATTCTGCAAAAACCTTCCAACCCAATGTCGACTATAGACCTTGAAAATTTCCATGCGTAAAAATCAGTGAATAAAAATATGTACTCTTCAGTTTAGCTTAAAACTTCCAACCCCTTAACTCACTAGAGTATAGAATTTAAATTCCGCGGTCTGCATTAGCCATCCAAGTGGGATGGTAGCTATGCAAAACGGGGACATTCTAAATCAGTATTCGTTGATCTGTATGGGTAAATATCCATTTTTATTGTACCAAAAATTATTGATAAGTGAGTGAGTGATAAGCATGTTTCACGGGCGAACATTAAGAATAATGTCCAATTATGGAAAACCTGGAACTATATTAAAAATCGAAAGTACATAATAAATATATTCAGTACATTTTTAAACTAGATTTACCTACGATCATTTTGTATATTTTACAATAGTTCCGGGAATATTATTTATATAAAACTTAATTTAGTCTAATCCTTAGGGTAGAGATGCGACTAGTTAAATATACTTCTTAAAAAAGATACATTGTGGGTTACCTATAGATATATTGTGGGATGGTAGGTTCTTGCAGATTGACAAATAAGGCACATATTACACATTCTTATGTACCAGAATAGTAATAGATATTAATAATTTATTGTTTAACTCATTTTGTATATTTTATAATACTAATAATAGTTTCTGGGATATTATTCAATTAAAATTTAATTTAGTCTGATCCTTAGAGTAGAGATGCAACTAGTTAAATTCGTAAAAAAGATACATTGTGGGTTGGATTGTGGGTTACCTATAGATATATTGTTGGTTGGTAGGTTTTTACAAATATTACAAATTCGTATGTACCAGATTATTAATAAATAATTATTTAACTTGAAATGATTTTAATACAAAGTGGGGTGCTTTTTCAACATGCACCCTTCATTGCCTCTTGATTTATTCGATGTTTGCATAAAAAAACGGTTGTTGCAGATGAATCACCGGCTAATAATAGTGGGATACTTAAAAATTTTGGACAAAACAGAGCCTGAAGTGGTTAAACCTAATTCAAATAATAATGCACTAAATTTATTGGAACATGCAATTAATGACACTGATGATGTTTAACAAGAAACTACCATGAGAGATTCTAAGCAAACTTAAGAACCTGCAAGAAATGATGCATCTTATACCGGCAGATGCTCTGCTCTTTTATACCAACTTAAAATCTGGCAAAAATATTGTTGAAGATGTAGATGGATTCGACGTGGAGGTGCTAGATTTTAATGTTGATACAGTGTAGATGCTTAAGTTAACCGAATTTTGTATTTTCCTTTCATTATTCTTAAATATAAAATTTTGTTGTTACTTGTTTTCGCTTTCTTTATTTTGCAAAATTCTACCAAGCCACAAATGTTTTCTTATTTTTGAAAAAATAAAAATAAAATCATGTCATACTGTATAGTAAGAGGATACTTGTACTCAAGTTTGTATGCCAATGATACAGAATTTATGATTTAAAAAAATTTTCAAACACGGATATCTCCCAATTATTGATTTGAGGCTTGGAAGCTTTTTGCATAACATGGCCCAACTATGACTCAAAAATTAACCAAATCTCTTAGCAAAGTGCGGTTTTCACTGTAGAGAGAGCGACTCTATAAAGTTTTAAAATTTCAAATCGATATAATGGTCTTCCAGTTTTTTAAAAGCATTTTACCGAGGTGGCATGTATTACCTCCACGCCTATTGTTTACGGTTAGTTTATGGACCTAAGACTTTAGTATATAATTTTTTCAAGTTTATATATGTATAGATAATCTATAAATTGAAATAATGGGAAAAACGATTTCAAGAAGGCTTTTTCTGACCCAACTATATATATGAACATTTTACTTATTTTTAACTGTAAAATAGGCTGCCGAAATTTCCTGATTATAATTTGGGCCATCCGGTATAGGTAGCTCGAATGTCCATCATATTCACTTATAACTTTTATCGATACAGGGTCTTTTTTATATTCTGGCACTTCATTAAGCCTGAACAGATGATGGAAGCTATTTTAAATTCCCTTTGTCCCCAGGTCGCAGAACACAAACCGTGTCTCCTAAATATAAAGGGAAGCCCCAATTAGTTATAACTTCATGCACAATGCTTCGACATTGCTGGGTGTTGTTGAATGTCCATACGTTTTCATACGCTTTTCATTCACTCTATTACTAAAAGTTCCTGAGGGTATTCCAAACTTTTGTGATAACGACAATTCTCGTTTTTTTTTTGGGGTAACATTATTGCTTTGTTTAACGAACCGTCCGTCGGCGTCGGCATAATTTCTATAGCCGGGAGCTCCATGTTTTTTCTTGTATTGGCGAGGCATGGTCCTGCAACGAAAGAACATAGTTTCATATCATTTAAAAAAAATAAGCTTCTGAGTTTTTTCTGCGAGCTTTTTTTATGAAAATTTGGAAGCTTTATGGCGAGCTACTAAAATAATTTATTCTACTAATTAAATATCGCCTTGTCCTAAATTTAAACTTGAACTTTGAAAATATTATGTACATTCAAAATTAATTATTATAAACAACGCGAGCGAACAGCGCAGGCAATTATGAACCTTAAAGCTGCAATGGTCAGATTTTATTATATAAATAGTCAAGCCAGCCATCATCGGTACGACAGACTTTTGTCTCCCACCTATTCCGCTCTAACCATTGCGCTGCATATCACAGCAACGTAGGTTTTGGCTTTTGTATTCTTAACATAACTGGGCCAAAATTTATTTAATTTTTGCATAAGCTGCAATAAAATAAAAATCGATTTTTTTTCCTTATTTTAAATGGAGAATACGTCCTCAAAATATTTACGTTTACTATTAAATTATCCTGTACGTATATTAATTTTAATTAAATATCTTTGCTTGAAAATTTTTTTAATAACAGAGGCGGCATTTTTGATGCTTGCACACAGGCAAGAACGGTATTAGCTAAAAAAAAGAATAAAACCTCGAAAAACGTAGTTTGCCTCACAAAGATATTGGATAAACAACAGTAAACTATCCCTATCCTGGTAACGACTTACACACCCGATTTAGACATAAGTTCGGAATGTGCCTTTTTGTCCGAAGCGACCTTTCGTGTCACCGTGAGGAGACACTCGAACCGAACAAAAGGTCATGTGGCTCAAGTTCACCGCCAAGGAAGTAACCAAGTTTATATGTCGCGTCGTCTCTATCGCCCTCCGAGCGATAGAGCCTACCAAAGCTTTTTTACAACACTAGCTACCACTTTTGACTCAATACAGGTCGATCACCCCAATGCAGATATAATCGTTCTGGCAGACTTCAATGCCCACAACACCAACTGGCTCAAACATCACAACAAGACCGACAACGAAGGTAGAGAAGCTGAAGCATTTGCCATCAGCTGCGAGCTTACTCAACTTGTAGACGAACCAACTAGAATTTCAGGGAGGAGTGAATTCGCCGCCCTTCTGAATCTTTTTCTAACCACCAATCCTGACCAGTACACAATTACAGTTGGTCCGTCATTAGGTACATCCGACCACAAACTTATTACAACGGTTTATGAATTGTCACTTTTACAGAAGGATCCACCATTGCCTTGCAAAATCTGGCATTACAATTCTGCAAATTGGGACGATCTAAGGGAGTTCTGCCTAGATTTTCCTTGGCTCGACGCCTGCTTTTTGGCACTAACGACCCGTCAGTCTGCTGCGAATAAATTACGCAAGTAATCATCTCAGGAATGGGAGTATACATCCCAAATTCCATCAAGTTACCATCAAAAGGAAAGCCCTGGTTCAACAGAAGAAGCGAAAGAGCTGTAGGTAAGAAACAGCAAGCCTACAAGTACTGGCAGCAAAATCAAACCGCCGAAAATCGCAATTATTTTGTCGAAGCGAGAAACGAATGCAAACGTGTGATCGACGAAACTAAGGACAAACACAATCAAAGGATCAGGAATAAACTTTGGCAATGCCCCAGTGGCTCCAGGAATTTCTGATCGGTAGCAAAAGCAGTAAGTAATAACTTTACAAAAACGTCTCTACCACCTTTGACAGACGAACGTGGCATCACGGCGACTACAGCCAAGGAAAAACAAACATACTCGCCAAAACGTTTTCATCGCACTCTACCATGGCAAGGCTACCATGGCAGAACTCCAGTTTCATCACCGTAATATTCGTAAAATCCTTAAAGAACTAGATGCGCAAAAGGCATCAGGACCGGACGAAATACCTGCCATCGTGTTAAAAAACTGCGCCAACGAACTAACACCCATTTTTTCCAGGTTTTTTTCTCTGTCTTATGGAAAAGGAATTTACCCATATTCTTGGAAAGTCGCTCGAGTGCAACCTGTTCCAAAAAAAGCAAGAAAACCACGCCCTCAAACTATCGCCCAATTGCCTTGCTTCCAATAACCTCCAAAGTCATGGAACGTATGGTCAATCAGCAATTACTCAAGTACATCGTGAACAACAGAATAATCAACGGCTTTCGCAAAGAGAGATCGACAGGAGATATATTGGCCTATGTCACTCATATATCTCTTCTCAGTCCTTTGACCCTCGTAAGGGTTTGGTGACATTATATTGTCGCTGACTGCACGGCTTGTCTCCATGCTTTCCTATCCTGTGCTGTTGCCGTCGCCCCGTGCAATCCCTGTCCCACCAGCGCCTGCAATTGATCAATCCAGCGTATTAGCGATCTGCCTCTTGGTCTTCTCCCGTTGACCTTTCCCTGGATCATGAGCTTTTCTACTCCATCTGTTCTTCGTGATATGTGCCCGAAGTATTGTAGGTACTTTTGGCTTAATGCTTTTTTGACAGTCGGGTCCGAATCTTTAATTCGTTCAGTATCGAAATGTTAGTCCTGTGTTCTGTCCATGATGTTCGAAGCATTCGCCTATATACCCACATCTCAAAGGCTTCAATTCTTCTTCTGTCTATTTGCTTCATGGTCCATGTTTCGGCCGCGTAATTTGCGATTGGAAAGACCAGCTTAAGTTTTGTCGCTTTTGATATTGCCGTGTCTCTCCACACTCGGCTTAATTTAGTTGTGGCAGTTCTCGCTATTGCTAGTCGACATTTAATCTCCGCCTTGCTTCCGTCGGTGTTAGTGATGCTGGCTCCGAGATAGATAAATTTATCTACCACTTCGAACCCAGCCACTTGGAGAATGTCGGGGAATGTTGTTTGCTCGGTCCACTATCATGACTCTTGTCTTGGAGATATTTAATTTAAACCCATATTGGTTGCTTGTATTCGTAAGTCTTGTCATGATAGCTTCCAGTTCTACTTGATCTGCTGCAATGATGAGGGTCTCGGCAGCGTATCTGAGGTTGCTTATACGTCTTCCGCCTACCGCAACCACCCCTTTCCAATCGTCTAGCACCTTTTTCATGACATATTCACTATATATGTTGAACAGAATAGGTGATACAGCCTTGTCTAACTCCTGCCCGTACGTCAAACTTGCCTGAATATGTTTGATCTAATCGTACTTTTGCGGTGTTAGTTTCATATAGATTTCTAACAAACCATATTGGTTGGTTTGGTGTACTCATTTTCTCAAGAATTTGCCATAACGCATTCCACCTCACGCAATAGGAGGCTTTCGAGTAGTCGATGAAGCACATATACATTTTTACATTGAATTCACGTGCCTTGTCGATTATTTGACGCATGTTAAGAATCTGTTCTTTGGTTCCTTTTCCGAGTACAAAACCCGTTTGTACGTCTGATATTTGGGGGAGGAGGAACACCTTAAGTATTTCATTAATGATGGTAAGAAGAATTTTGCTTGCGTGGGATATTAATGCTACTGTGCGATAGTTGCTGCATTCTGTCGGTGAGCCCTTTTTGTATAGTGGAATAAATACTGATTCCGACCATTCTTAGGATCATTTACACGCTGTCCAGATCTGCTCACATAGTAGGTGTATTACATCCACGCCTATCCCTCCCATTGCCTTTATGACTTCAGCAGTAATATCATTAGTACCAACCGATTTTCTGTTATTTAGCTTCTTTATAGCTCTTAGTACTTCAGATTTAAAAATATTTGGTTCCATTTCTTCAGTAGTATTGGTGATATAGCTTGTCAGTTTCTGAAAGTACTGTGTCCAGACCTCCGCGATCTCCTCGAGATTGGTTAGTGTGTCCCCGCGTTCATTCTTGATTATCTGTGTGCGAGGTTTAAACTCCCTAGATAGGTATCGGACTTTGTCGAACAGTTCGTAAGATTCATTATGTGTTAGCATGGCGTTCTGCTTCTGAGCATATATCTCTGATCTGTTTGTTTTTGTCTATTCTAAACGCTGTTTCTACTTTTTTGTTATACTTTCTGATTTTTTTAGTTTTATCTTCTAGGGGTATGATTAATAATTGTACATTTCGCCTCTCTTCAATTTTATTATCTTCACCGTATCTTCAGTCATCCAGTGTTTACATCTAGATGCTTTTTCAAACTTTGTGCATTTTTCCGCCGCATCTACTATCCATTGCTTGATTTCCTGCCACGATTTCTCCGTATTCTCCGTTATTTTGGGAATCCTAGCGGTTTTGAGTTCCAACTGAAATATGGTCCGATTTCGGAAAAGACATTCTCTTTTTCGTCGTTGGTCCATGTGTTTTCTTGAGCTCCAAACTAATATTGGCAAGAAGTAGCTTATGGTCAGACACGCATACTGCACCAGGTCTTGCGCAAACGTTCCTCACGGACGTTCTCCATCTTGTCCTGATTAACACATAGTCTATTTGGTTTTTATGTTTCCCATTAGGCGATGTCCACGTGGAGAGACGTCTTTGGTGATGCTTGAAACAAGTATTTGCAATGGTGAGTCTTGGGAAAACACCCCAACACGTGTATAAACTATCGTTTTTCACCTATAGTTTGGTGAGAACACCCTGTATGTATGCAGAATGAATGAGCCATAATTAAACACAAAATAGATTTATTTCACCCCGGGTACAACCCAATTTGTACATTTAAATCAGCAAATGCCAGTTCTTCAAAACCCCTTAGTCCAACCCTAGACGGACGATCCCTTAATTCGAACCTGTACAGCAGTGCTGTCAATATAACCGATTACAATAGAGCCAACTTTCACTAGTAATGGAAAACGTTTGTAATCGTTTTAAAGTCAATGTATTTTTGTCTCCATCAGCCTTGTGAACAATCAGTCTGTCAAATAAAGAAAGAAAACAGCTTCTACCCTTGTAATCTCAAATGAATTCGATATGTGTTACCGCCCACTTTTATTATGTAGTTTTGCCGCTAGGCGACTAGCTGAAGGAAAGAAATTATGAAATTAATCAAGTCAGTGCGTAGCAAACACTCATTCGCGTAGAATCTGTCTAGTCACAGCTCTCCTAGTTTCCGCGCCAAAAACATCTAGCCCTGTCCTAGCTCTGTTTGAGGCAATTAATTAGTTTGAAAGTGTCTTACATCCACTAAAATGTACTAGATCAGTCCAGCTGCTCTCTAGCCTCGCAGTTCAGTTAAGACGTTCGCTTAAATAGCAGTGAAACGTGCTGTTCTCCGACCAAAGGTCAAATTGCTTTTTGGGCCAATTTCTCTTGTATGCACAAATATTAGAGAATATTTCGTGCACCTCAGTTATCTTTGTCCAAGGTTGGACAAAGACCTCCTTTTGAGCTTTCTGAAAGCAATTCTTCGAAGTCAGAAACGATAGCATCCCCGTTCCCGTTGGAAATTGGAATATAAAATGGCGGAAGGCAGACTGACATTCCTGTTCGAATTCCTGTAAAGCAAGGCAGGTAAAGCAGTCGAAGGGAAAATGTATGCTGTGTGAAAGTTGCTAAGTTGGAGAACGAAGTATTAAAATAAGAAAGATAAAAACTAATTTTTAAATCAAACAATCAAGACTCTTCAGTAGACATTTCTAATTTTAAGAAACTTTTTGTAATTTCAGTTTTATACTTGAACGAATGATGAGTGATTGAAAGTTTTAGTCTAAGAATTGTACATATATATTTTCTATTTAATATAGAAAACACTGTTTATTTATCTCCATTATATATAAATGCAATTTTTCTACGACTACCCTGAAAATAGACAAAAACGCACTAACAACTGCTCATGAAAACTGGACATTTCACACGCTTATTCGGGAATTTAGATTAAAGGGCTTCGTCTCCGTTTTAGAGCTTCGCCTTCAGAGGTCCGATTCCCAGATCTCTAAAAAAGGGGGCCCAATTTTAGGGCTTCACCCCCCAGGAGCTCCTTTTTGCAAAACTGTAGAAAATGGGACTCTCATACCAGGGGCCCCCTTTTAAGGCTTGGGGACCAATTTTAGGGCTTCGCGCCCCCGGGGGGCCCCATTCCTAAATCTGTAAAATTGGAGCTCCCGTACCATAGGCCCCATTCTAGGGTTTCGCCCCCCTGGGGCCTCATTTTAGAGCTTCGCCCCCGGAGCCCCTTTTTCAAAATATTTGGAAAATAGGGACCCCACACCGGTGGCCTTATTTTAGGACTGTGCCCCTAGTTATAGTTTAGCGAGAATCTCCTACTCACGTAGCTTCTTTCATTAGGAATAACATTTTCTGATAAATCAATAATACAAAAGATTCCCATATATAACATGTCATTTTCTACCACACTCCCGTTGGGCACTCTGTATGTAGCAGTCGTAGAAAAAGTATAGTGTGCTACACGTGCTGAAAAGACTTTTCACACTCATGAGACTTTATGACACTCGCCTACGGCTCGTGTCACCAAACTGTCTCATTCGTGTAAAAAGTCTTATTTTCAGCACTTGTTGCACAATATACTATTACATCTGCATTATTAAATTATATCAATACCGAATACATGTTTCAATTTCTCTCACCACCCTATGTTATACTGACAAGTAAAGGGGTTAATTAAAATACCACACTCTTCTTTATGGTTTTAAGCAATAATAAAAGCAATTGTTTATCCCGACCAGTGAGGTTGTGGCGAATGGCGAATTGTAGAAGGCGCTCTCCTCTGTCGTTTTCTTCTCCCAACCCCTATCTACCTATGATATTGCGAGTGTGGTCATCATTGCTTGTGTTTTCTATTTTGGCATTGCAATCTCCCATTATTACGACGATGTCTTTTTGAGGTATTGTAGTTGTTATATCCTCTATCATTTGGTATACTGAATTTATTTCATCATCTGAAGCATCTGCCGTGGGCATGTACACTTGAAGGATACGTGCGGACCGTTTATAGGTTGGTACTCTTGAACATACTTAGCCAGTGTCTTATTTACCACTAGAGCGTCTCCATTTCGACCAGTCTTTTCCGCTCCGGATATGTATATGATATAGTATGTAGTTTCGAAATGACCTGAGTCCTTCCAGTGTGTTTCTGCCAGTCCGCATATCATAATTTTCTCACGTATTAGTTCCCGATCAAGAAGTGCAGTTTGCCTACTTATAGGAGTCCTCGAAAATTCCATGTGCCAATGTTGAGATTTTTGCGCAGTTGTAGTCTTTCTTTTTGTATTTTAGTAGTCAATTTTCCATGTGTTGCCTGGTTTCCCCCATGCACATGTCCAGTAGCTAATTTCACACTGGTCGGCCTGGATCCGACGCAGCGCCGGCGCCGTCGCTAGCCGGGTCGCTCGGCACATCAACATCGTATATTCGGTTTGACATAGTGTTTTCTTGGGAAGATAATCAGGTGGTTTCCCCTTGCCTGCCTGATTCTATGGCGTTGTAAACACCTGTTGATTCATCCGCCTTCGGAGGCGGTTTCTCACCCCCAAGACAAGAGAGTGTCCTTCGTCTCTCCTAGGAAAGAACTTTGTTGCGTATCCCGGCAACAGCTCGGTCCCCCTTATGCTTAGGATATTAGGGAGGAATTGATAGGATCAGACAAGGACTAGGAATAGGACAATGGCCTTCCCCATATGGTATTGGGAGATAAACCAAGACCCGCGTGGGCAGGGGCGCGTCCCTGAAGTAGATCTGTCACCTTTCAGAAACATAGATGAGTATCTACCTGGTACCCTGCTAAATTGGTCGGGGATTGCTTATTCGATATATTCGCCTCGTAGACCGTTCACTATCCGCCACCTGTGACCCCGCTGGTAGCCTATAGCTCAGCCCCAATCCCACTCATGTATGGAGAAGGGCAATTGAGAGTCTCGAGCGATTGCGCTAGATGTTTCGAAGGCATTCGACAGAGTTTGGCATGATGAACTGCTCAACAAACTACCGTCCTTTGGACTGTCAGCCTCCTTCTGCAGCTGGCTTGCCAGTTTCCTTAAGAACCGATCTCTGCACGTTGCAGTTGATGGACACATCTCAAAAACATTGACCATTAACGCGGGCGTGCCTCAGGGCGCAATACTTTCACCAATTCTGTTCCTCATCTATATTAATGACCTGCTGACCGAAACGAATAATCCTGTTTATAATTTTTGCAGATGACAGTACCCTTGTCTCTCAATTTAGATCAGAAATACCATTACCAGCGACTAAGACTCATCACCGCAGACAGGAGCAGATTACAGCAATTAATCAAGACCTAGAGAAACTTGGGACAACAGAAATTTGGTCCAGTTCAATGCAGCAGAGACCCAAGCAGCTACCTATACCAAGAGAACCAATACGGCGGGCCCTGACATCATTATGGCAGGATCGACCATTCCTTCATCCTCGTCAAACGGACTGCTGGATGCCTCGATCAACAGCAATATGTCCTGGCACGACTACGTTGCTAACATCGCAAAATCAGCCACCCAGAAGCTTGGTGCGCTATTTCGCAACAAGAAGCTGTATACACCGCAGCAGTTGCTCTTGCTCTACAAAGCGCAGATAAGATGGTGCTTACAATATTGCTCACACACCTGGGGTGCCGCATCAAAGCACATCCTAATGCTGCTGGATCCCAATCAGAAGAGAGCTGTGCGTCTTGTCGGCGACCCGGAGTTGACCCGGAATCTGGATAGTCTGGAACACCGCAGACATATGGCTGAGATATCCGTGTTTTACAGATACTTTCACGGCAGATATTATTAGGATATGACCTTCCTCATCCCGCCTCTGGCAACGCCTGTCAGACAGTCACAACAGCCGGCAAGAGCGCAACATTTCGTCGTACAACTGGAAAGAAATAGAACTTCGCTCCTTTGTTTGGCGCACTGCATCACTGTAGAACTCACTTCCAGGACATCTGTTTCCCCGTAATTACAACCTACAACTATTCAAGAACCGTGTCAATCAACATCTTCGCACACACACCGCTCGTCGAGCGCCATAGGATCTCACTTTAGTGTGTGTGCCCCTACCACAAAAAAAGACGATTTGAAGAAGAAAATGTGGACATTTTTGGAACATTTCCAAGTCAAATTTTACTTTTAGTTCATCGATGCGTACAGTTTTTGGGCTAAATAAGTAGGGGAGACTAGGGCGGATTGATACATTTCATTTCTGACTTGATTATTTTAGCCAAATTATCCGAAATAGTCAAGCACGTTCAGCACGCTCTTTCCAGGGCAGTAAACGAAACGAAGCCCTCACGCGCGACGAGTGACGCTCGGTCAGAGCTTTTTAATTTTACTTTGATACGCAAAAGAAAAAATTGAGGAAATTTCCAAAACTTCATGAAATTGGCCAGTACTTATTGTGCATATGTATATTTTTGAAAAAGGGTCGAGCGCCGAGAAAAACTCTTTAAATGCTTATCTATTTCGGAAAACGGTTTTTCAGGGAAAACGAAAAAGAAAGCGATTTCTAGGTTAAAAAAAATCATTTTTTTCTGCGAAATTTTTTTTTTTTAAAAGCCAACTAATTGACGAGAATCTATGCCAAAAACTGTACTAAGAGACACTTTGGAAGTGATGATGCCTTTTATACAGAGTGAGTTAATTGAATTTAATCTTTTCGCCACTTCCAGTTTTGACGCGACACGTCACCATTTAATATTTAATTACTGTAAAACCGAATAACCTGGAGCAACCAAACTTTCGTACATCAAAGAGAGGAAACACAAGCAGAATATGCCAAAAAATTGCATCGATCCAATTGAAAATGCCGAATGGGTAATTTTTGGATTCTCAGTTTTAAAAATGTGCTTTAGGCGCGCGTTTTAGTCAACGCATAGCTATTTTCCAGAAATCGGTCTCAGATTCGTTAAGCTCATCATTTCTGCTTTAAAAAATTTCCCGCACGAAATCGATAATTATGAGAAAATTGAGGTTAAATGAAACATGTAGAAAATCGCAAAAAAAATTTTTAAGTGTTCCGGCAATATTACGAGTCTGAATAGATACACCAAAAAAAATTTTTGATCCAAATAAAAATGGAGTTTATTCAAACAAATATTTGTTTGAATAAAAAATAATATTTATTTGATTTATTTTTAAGATTTTCTTTGTTCGAAATAAATATTTATTGCGAACAAACAAAATAATTTTATAATCGTTGTTCACATCAAATCAAATACAAGAAATTATTTCGTACAAATACCCAACACATTGGTTTAAATACCCGGCCTAATTAAATTAAAACACAAAGCTTTTGGAACAAATATAACATATATATATTCTAAACCTTTGTGCTTTGATTGAAATCTGAGGTATATTTGTTCCAAAAACTTTGTGTTTTAATTTAAATAGGTCGGTTATTTAAACCCATGTTTTGGACACTTGTACGAAATAATATCTCTTATTTGAATCAAATAATTTTTATTTGCTCAAGCCTGTTCAATGTTTACTGTTTGTGTTGGTGATGACTTAAATAAAAAAAATAAATTTTGCCTGTCAAAAATATCTGTTGGTCTTTCTAAAAGGACTATTTATTGACATTCAGTTAGATGAGTGATTAGAAGTCGGTTTTATTAGCAAATAAGAAAAGCTATAACAAATAATTTTTCAGTATCGAATTGACAACAATAATCTGGAGATGTCTTCAGAAATAAAATATCTTGGAACTCTCCTCGACCACAAACTTACCTTTAGCTCTCATATTGAAGCGATTACATCACGCGCCTTAAAGATCTTGGGGTTTGTTGGTAGACAATCGTGTGAATTCTCCATACCCATTTTTAGACTATTGTATTGTAGGTCTTGTTAGATCCATCCTGGAGTATAGTTCTGTTGTGTGGTCTCCTTCTTATCGCACACATATTGATATGTTAGAGCGAGTGCAAAATAAATTCTTGCGAATTGTTAGGTATAGGATGGGGCTTCAGAGAGAGGAGTACTCATATGAGTTTTTGAGATGTCAACTGGGGTTGCTTTCTTTGGATGACAGGAGGACTTGTGCAGATTTGTGTTTCTTGCGCAAGATTGTGAACTCTGTAATTGATTGACCTGATCTGTAGAGGTTGATCAATTTAAATGTACGGGCCCTAGGTCAGAGTGGTCCCCTGGCTAGAATTGTTAGAACATTCAATTTTTTCCAGGACCGTCTTGGTATTTTTGGTAAATCAATCGAAAATTTTAAATGTGATGTTAGAAGGCTGGTTTAGATAAGTTGATTTTATATAAGTATTTTAACTAATTTTGCATTGTCTATTATTGTTTGATTGTATAGTGAGATATGTAAAGTGGTTTATCCGTGAATAAATAAATCAATAAATAAATATATAGCTTAAAAAAAATTAAAACACTGTTATTATTCTTAAGACGTATTTAGGTTTCACGTTTTAGCTGAAATAAACTATATGTCTTAGTTTTCTTTTAATTGCCAAACAATCCAAAATTCGAACGCTATCTAACCTACCGATTTGTAAATGGTATGTCAGAACACATAACTTTTAATTGCTAAATTCATGCCAGGAACCGTTGTCTACAGTAAATAAAATAAAGGGATATCCAAGAAACATTTTTATTCAAAGGTATTAAAAATAACGAACAAAACGAGTATTCCCAAAATATAAATAAAACATATAATCAGATTATTTTGTCTCTGATTATCACTGGTTTTGAAAGTTAAATCATTTATATAATGAAAAAAACTATTATTTTAAGCTAAAAACGTCTTTAGAGCGTCGACGCGGCTGCGCAACTGCTATACGAATTGTACGAGACTCACATGAAGTAATAATATTTGGTCCAATATTTACAATCTTAAATTTAAAGCAACCCATATTTGTTTTAAATAACGGAGAGGTTTCGTATCTTTAAAGCTTTTAAATATAAAAAATAACCAAGAAAAATCAAACACGCCCAATTATTTAAATTAAAGAAATTTTGTTTAATCTAAGTAATTTTTATTTAAAGCAAATAAATAAAAAACAAATATATATTTATTAAGGTTTTCTTCCACTTTTTTATCAGTGTAGCTTTGCTTCTGATACATTATGAGAAGTTTGGCAAATGCGAACAGAGCAAGGCGTTTTACCCAAGCACCAATCAAGCTCTATTAATGAAAAAAAAGTTTGGAAAATATTATATTATAGAAATATTTTTCTGACTTTCATTTCTGGCAAGTATATTCGTCAATAAATTGTGAGTGGCCTAAGTTTTCACATACATCATTTTCAATTTCTGTTATGCCTAAATTTGGAAGCCGTTCCTGTTACATGTGGATCTTAAGTAGCTTTTATTATTTTGAACCTAAAAATTATGAACTTGACAAAGTTATCTTGTCTGACATATTATAAAAAATTTTAGAAGGGATGCTCAGTTTGCTTATTTTTTTTTTAATTATAAATAAACGTTATGCGCCTCTAAACGGCCCTGATTTTAGGACAAAAATATACTCGGACATGAAGCTAAAATATTAAACGAATTCAATAAATGTCATAAACAATAGCAAACTGATGGAGATAAACGTAGGTTTCGGCGTAATGTGGGCGGTGCATGGAGCATACCAAAAACTACCCCCCAATGGCTCATCCCCCGTGTCTCATACCTTATAAAAGCGGCCTGTTGCGGCGAATGTCGCGAGTCAAACTTTGAAAACTGTTGCCTCTGCTTTCTGGCCCGCAACAAGTCTTTCATTGTCCGCGCATCCGAAGAACTGTTCTAACAGTTGCGGAATATTCGTCGAATATTAGTTTCGTGGGAAAATGTGCCACAAAATCAGCAAGAGAAACCTTAAGGCTCCGCTACCGGTCTGCATGGTGAAGTTTGTCGTAGTTTTGGCATTTTTTTTATCGGCCGAATGTGCAGCAGGTACGTCAATAATATATAGTTTCTCTCTCTGTTCACATATATTTTTCTATTCAAATGTATGAATTTAAGCTTGGGATCCAAAAACTGCAGAAATGTTCAAAACACGATTTTTGCAAAATCAGGGGGATATTGCGAAAGCCCGGAAAAGTTCACTTCAGTGATTTTACAAAATCCGTAAAATCCCCCTGAACAGTTGAAAGTGGGGATATGTTTTTCAATTTGTTTATTAATATTGTGTGCTATCATTATTGTAAAATATTAATTGAACTGTTTTTTCGAGATTTGATATTTTTTACTCTTCAAAGACTTGAGAGATAAATTTGCTCTAAAAAAAATCTTGCAGCAAAACCTGAGGGAGCTTTGGATACATTATTCCGACAGATGTATAAATCTAATCTGAAGAAAATTATGATATACAGGGTGTCTCACGGTGACCGTCCATTAGAATATTTCGGAAAGTAAAACCATTTCGATTCTGAAAATTGGTACCATAGGGTTTTTAGAGACGCTCTATTCGAATCAATAACGGCAACTTGGTTAGTTTAAATGGAATACCCAGTACATTATTTCATATTTGGATTCTTGACAAAATTCTAGATACGTTTTATGTATAATGTTCTATACCTAAGTCTAACCGTGTTTGACATGTTCTAAATTTTATGTCAAAAATGACGTTTGCAAGTCAATACTTAATTATAATTTTTTCCCGTATGGAGGCCTTTTTTTCCTCAACTTTTGTCCCCGGTTTCGAGACTTTCTTATTTTTTTTTGTTTTTGTCCAGGATCCTCATTTACCTTGGCTACATGTCCTGCAAATTTCATCCCTCTAGCTATATCTACTGGAACATGCTTCATTAAAGTGTTTCACTTTGATTTCCGTTTCATTTTTTCGGACTCTACTATCCTCGCTAAAGAAGTTTCACTTCAAAAATAATTTGATAATAAATTGGCTGTTTTTATCTTATTTGTAATTTTATTAATTTTTTTAAAACAGTCTATGGATACATTTTTATGAATGTGAAAATTTTCACCTAAATAATAAATGTGATGGATTTTATTATTTCAGGCTAAATTTAATAAAAATATTTGCATTATTGCTTATTGATTTTTATTAGCAATTTATTTTAAACGTAAATTTTAGTGTGAAATAATAATAATATATCAATTTACAGATAAAGTTAATAATTTTTAGTTACAGTAAATTATTCTATTAATTTAAGAAATCAAGAAATGGTTTTTTAATTTAATATAAACAAAATTTGTGCCAGCAGTTGCGGTTACACTAATTATATAATAATACATTTTTGGTAGTAGAAAATTATTAAAATTATTGTAAAAAAATATTTAGGCGAAATTTAACTTCTTTGTGAAATCTAAAAAGTTATTTATTAAAATTAAATATGCAAGTAGATATTTTCATGTTTCATCAAAACTTGAAATACTTATATATATTTTTTGATCTACCGAATAAATCTTGAAAATTTAATTTATTTTAAGGTTGTCCCAAAATGATTAAAAGTATACCTAAAATAAAATAGTGTTAAATTTTCACATAAAAAAATTGTTTTTCTTTTATGAAATATTCGACTATAATCCACCCGATGTGATCTCAATTGCTTTTTAAAATAGTTAAATTTTTTAAGAAGGTGGTTACTTTGTTTTCTGAAATGTTTCCTTGAATTGTTTGTTTTTTATCTTTTATTATTTTAAATTGTTTATCTTTTTTTATTATCTTTTATTTAAGGCAGATGATATTTTTGTTTTCTAATGCGTTACATTCAAACTTTATTAACAAAAAATTATATATTTTTAATTGATGGATTGGTGCGATATAAATTTTACTTGATAAAATAATACCGTTCACGATCTTCAAACTAACATAAAAATCCATAAATATTGAAATTATGATTTTCAAACTGAATAAGTAAACGGCTTGTCATCTACTTATCAGACAGAATTCAGTAAGCTAATTAATATTTATTAATACTTAAATGTAAATGTGTAAAGTAGACCTTTGGATGACAAAGATCAAAATTGCTGTGGGGCTCTGAGGAGGTAAGCGCTCCCCATTGCCCCATGGAATCGATGTGTAAAATCTATTCCCCATTGCCCAGAACCATGTCGTTGTTGAGGATAAACCACGACCTCGCCCAATCGTAAACATTTGCAGCTTGACATACGTCAAGCTGCAAATGTATACACGCCATATATACATATGGCGTGTTCTTCGGCCCTATCGAAACTAAGCCGTTTCGCCTTCCTTATTTTAAGTGAAGAGTAGTGGCTGTGTGCATGTATTAATCATACTAAATGAAACACTTTGTATTCCATGCAAATTTTAATCCAAAAGGACTTCCTATAAAAGCATAACAGAGCGCTTTCGGCCTAAGCCATCATCAGTGTTACTTGTCATTGGACCTGAAGAGGATATCGACGATGAGTAAACAAACAACATCAATAAACAACGGTCAAATCACAATTAAAAAGTCAAGAGTCACAATTTAAAAAGTAACATAATTTTAAAGGACAATGTCCAAACCACGCTTTTCGTGGAAAACCAATTCCCATCGGAGAGAACAAAAAGCTGTGACAACTAAAGTGAGACTTCTGGAAGATCTGCTAGGAATTCAGTTTTTATTTTTATTTTTTTGAAGCGTTTTTTTCTCAACTATTGACACTTTTTTAATTTTTTTGTCCTTGTTTTTCAACTTTTTTTCTCCGAAAACCGCGTTTTTTTATAATTTTTTTTCTTATGTCGTTTTATAATATATACTTTTATTATGTTTCCGAACAATTTTGTACTTTTTTTTTATTTTTTTCCCATTTTTTCGAAAATTTTTGGCCATTCGGGGGAGTGGGGTATAATTCCCCCCCCCCCCCCACTGAAGGGATAATATAAAAAAATTTAACATTATTATGCCACTTTTTCTCCTTTATAAGATGGCAGAATCAAATTTTAAATTTGACGTTCCATGTCCGGACCCCCATAATCAACTTATTTTTTTAAATACAGATCTGGATTTTTATTTTATTTTTACCTCTTTTTGGTCTGCCAAAACCAACGATGTATCACACTTATCAATAAATCTACATCTTTTCCATAAGAGATAATCTGTTAGACAGAAATGAGGCGATCTTTTCTGACCTGATTTCACTTATGAGAATATTTGTTATCGCTATTGGACAGGTATAATACATCATTGGTTTTGGTAGACCAAAAGCTTCTAAAAAAATTAATTAAAAAATACAAGTCCGTATTTAAAAAAATGAAGTTGATGATAAAGGCCGGACACGAAACATCAGATTTAAAATTTGATACTGCCATCTTATAAAGGAGAAAAACTGGCAATAATAATGTTAAGCTTATTTTATATTATCTCGTTTTTTTACGGATATCTCCGGAAGTAGTCGGAATTTCCCAAATTTCTAGACGGCATATCAATTGCCCCTAAATCGTGCAACTTTGCCCCTATTTAAAAGACTTCGCATCTCTTATAGTTTCCGAAATCCTAATAGGGAGAAACGAATTTGTTACAGCCTGTATAACCAGAACTATCGTAAGTAGATTATTTTCTGATTTTAGCACGATTCCTTAGAGTAAACTTAATATTTAAATGCGTAAAGAAATAAATTCCTACCAAATTATAATAATAGTTATTATTATTATTATTATTATTATTATTATTATTATTATTCAATGATTCACAAGTTTTCGTCTTGGTTATACGATTCGATGCGGACTATGTCAAGCACCGAACTTCGTATTGTAAATGTATGGAGATATATATCATGACTGTATGTTCAGAAACGCTCTAACTATAGAGCAGATGTCGAGTACCCTGATTTTTGGAGGGTGATGTTCTTTAGTTGGTTTAGCCCTATTTTCCCTACATATTTGTAGAGGGATTTGGGAATGATGCCAGTTGCTGAGATTACTATTGGTATGATTATAACTTAATCCTAATGCCACATATTTTTGACTTCATCGGCCAGAGGTAAGTATTTTTGAATCTTTTCACTTTGTTTTCTTTGAAGATTGGTTGTATTTGGTATAGTAATATCAATAAGGTAAGTGGTTTTTGTTGGTTTATGTGTTAGTGTGATATCTGGTCTATTGTGAAGAATAGTTCTGTCCGTTGTGATGCTTCTTTTCCAGTACATCTTAACCTCATTATTCTCTATTACATTATCCGATGTGTATATGTAATAGGGTGTGTGTTGTACTGTGAGTTTAAATTTTTTGGCTAACTCCTGGTGAATGATCTTTGCAAAATTATCATGTCTCTTGGTGTAATCTGATGGTGCCAGAATTTTGCAGCCACTTGTTATGTGATCTATGGTTTCTACTTGTTCGTTACACACTCTACATTGATCTGTTGTTGTGTTTTTATCTTTTATGATGTATTTGCTGTGGTTGCGCGTATTAGTTACTTGATCCTGGATGGCGATCATTAGTCCCTCAGTTTCACCGAAAATGTTTCCATGAGTGAGCCATGAGTTGGTCTATATGCGATTGGTTGAGTGCATGTGCATGCTTACCATGAAGTGCTTTTTGTTTCCATGTTTCCTTTTTTGTTTGTACTGTAGTTATGTTTGCCTCAGGTCTAAATGTATCATTGTTGAATTGGAATGGTGTTCCTGATAATGTAAGAGTTGTGATTGCTTTATATAGTGATGTCGTTTGTGCTTTGTCTTTAAAATATTTTCGCCCGCCTTCTCTTCTGTTTAGAGTGAATCTTTCGGTTGCTGCATGAATGTGATGTATTCTACGTTTATTGAAAGTTGTACGTGTGAGGATGTTAAGGTTTTGCAGGTCTGTATCGCTCCAATTTATGATACCAAAGGAGTATGTTAACACTGGTATGGCATAGGTGTTAGTAGCCTTTATATTATTTCTACCTGATAGCTCGGTTTTAAGTATTTTTGAGAGCCTCATTTTGTATTCCTTTGTTAACTCCTCTTTAATTTATGAGTATTTTATTCCTTGTTCCTGTTTGTATCCTAGATATTTGTAGGTATTATGTGCCTCCATACAGTCTATTGTTTGTTCTGTTTGTGCGATGCATGGTTCTTGTATCTCTTGTCGTCCCTTTATTATACTATTTATTTTGCATTTAGCAGTTCCAAATGTCATTTTTATGTCTTGACTAAATATTTCGGTGGTCTTTAACAAATATGTCAGCTGATTTTTAATGGAGGCGAAAAGCTTCAGGTCATCGACATACAAGAGATGTGATATTTTATGTGTGTTTTCGCCTACTATTTTATATCCATATGTTGTTTCGTTTAACATGCTAGATAAGGGGTTCAGTGCGACACAGAACCAGAGGGCGCCAAGTGAGTCACCTTGGTAGATACCACGTGATATTGAAATTTTTACCTGTCCGTAAGACACCTGTGCTTGTTTTTAGATTAATCGTTGTTTTCCATTTTTTCATGATTGTTTTGAGGAAAAAGATTAGCGTGGGGTTGACTTTGTATATTTCAAGCACATGTATAAGCCATGAATGAGGTACGCTATCAAAAGCTTTTCGATAATCGATGTATCCGTATCCGAGATCTTTGTTTTTCTTTGGGTTGTTTGCGTATTTCTGCGTCGATTATCAGTTGCTCTTTGCAGCCTCTTGCTCCTTTGCGACATCCTTTTTGTTCTTCTGCCATTAGATTTTCTAGATGTTTATTTAGTTTTTGTGTAATGATTGATGTGAGCAGCTTGTATGTTGTTGATAGGCAGGTTATTGGCCTATATTTAGATGCGTCGCCATGCTTTTCATCTTTGGGCATGAAGAGGGTAGACCCTTGGGTCAGAAATTCTGGCACCATTTCTGAGTTTTCAATGAGCTGATTAAAGATTGTTGTTAGTGTTTGATGCGTGATTGTGAAATACTTAAGCCAGAAGTTTTGTATTTTATCCTCCCCAGGAGTTTTCCAATTATGAGTTGCTTGGACAGCATTCTTGAGTTCTTCTAATGTGATTATTATGTTTGTCATTGGTGCTGTTTGTTCTTGGCGATTTATTTCGTCAGCTATCCATGTTGCTTGTCTGTTGTGTTCCGTACTGTTAGACCAGATACCCGACTAAAAGTGTTCTATTTAATCTGCCGATGGTGAGTTGGTTATCTTTATGTCTTTTTGTTCGAGTGATCCGTAAAACTGCCTTTGGTTTGTGTTATATATTTGGTTTTGTTGTTTCCTGAGGTGGCTTTTTGTATCGTTTTAACCTTTTTGACTGGGCTTGAAGTAGCTGTTTTTTTTTGTGTGCAGGGTTTCCATTATTTCCTTAGTTGAACTGTTTTTTGGTATGATTTTACTTTCAACCATTCTTTTAATTTTTTTTTGGGGAGATTGCCCTTAACGTGTTGGGTAGGGTTAATTGTCCTATCTCATTTTATCTGAGTGAAGTTATTTTATTTTCTATTCGTTGTTGGTGGTGCTTTGCTTTGTAGTGCCGTGTTGTGTCCTATATTGGGCTTTTGTTTATTATGCATTTTTGTCACTGTAGTTGCCCCACAATAAATGTAAAGGTTGATATCTTCGATTGTTATTCTATTTTTGTTTTTCATTGTTTCATGTATGATCTTATTGACTATTGATATTGCTTTTGACGCATGTTGTGGGTTCTTTAGTTTTGGAATAAATATCCTAGAAGCGAGGGACATTCCATAGTATCTGGCAACCGATTCCTTAAAAATTTCTTACGCAATCAGTTGTATTTGGTGAATGGCCTCTTGAGTGAGTGTGGATTCTGCGTTGTTGTCTGTTAATGTTTCTTCCTGCTCTACAAGGTTTGTGGCTTGCTCTTGGTCAGTTCTAGTATTTATAGCTTGTGTTTGATCTTGACCTTGGAGATCGGTTTCTTGAGGATTGAGGTTCTCAGTTATTTCTTGCTTTATTGCATACAATCTGGCTTTTGGTATTTTTGTTATTGTTAATTATAAATCGTTTCTGATCCATAAGTCTATGTTCTGTTATTGTCCTATAGGTGGGGTATTTTTCGATAAAAAGTTTTAATAGTTGGGGTCTGTAGCCAACTAATTGAGTATCTAATCTTGTAGAAATGTAATAACAGCGCATCACATCTTCGGTCATTTCAGGTGTCCTTTGGAGGCGCTGTCTGGATTTGTCAGCCTTAGTGGTTGCTGGTTGATTTCCAGGGAAAACACTTAGGGCAGCTTGTGTTGAAATAGCGGGGTCGTCATAATTTTGATCGGGCTGTGAAATCCCGCGTCGTCCCCGACCGTTACGATGCTCATCCGAGGCTGCAGCTTGACTTCTGGGAATCGTCTTGTACATATATGAGGTGGTTGGCCTTATATACGGTATTTTTCTCCCTATCGCGTCCGCCCTGTTCTTTCTTCATCCACCGGGGTTGGGTACCCGATCTCAGAATCCGTCACAGGTGACCGGGAGCCGCCAACTTGGAGGTCCGATTAGGAATTGGGTAGGAGAGGCTGTAAGAGACGCATCACCACCCCATTGGGCCCCTTATTATTATTATTATTATTATTATTATTATTATTATTATTATTATT
>MU188017.1:43642-67674 GCA_016904865.1 Pissodes strobi | reverse complement strand
TGGGGTGGCAATCAACTATATTACCACTGAAGGATTCCCTATAGTATACCTAATCACCCTGTAAAATTTCATCAACGCACATCAAGTTGGCTAGTGTCCACCCCACTCTGAAATAAAATACGTCTTGGGAATTATACAAGATATAGACATTCTTTAATTTTTTCTGACTTTTCTGATGGGGTGGCAATCAACTATATTACCACTGAAGGATTCCCTATAGTATACCTAATCACCCTGCAAAATTTCATCAACGCACATCAAGTTGGCTAGTGTCCACACCACTCTAAAATAACTTTAACTAGTTACTGTATGAATAGCAGAGTCGACTCATGGCGTTATGTAATTATGATGACTATACTGGCGAAGTTTTAAGGTGTAAGGCGGAAATATTTGTGGCTGTAATAATATTGGCGAAATAAAACGTGTTACTAAAAATTAGGCGTTTACAGATCAGAAGTCGGGATAACCTACATATTGTGTTATTTGTTGTGGAGAACGGTGAAATACGCGATTACGGCGAGTTAAATCGCAGTGGCAACTTCTTCTTTTTTTGTGAGTGGCGATATCACAAAAACTCATAACAAAAGGCGGGCGTTTGTTGCTATCCTTGACAGTGGATTGACATTTGGCGATATTTCAGATATTCACAATAATAGTAAACAAGTGTGTGCTAATTAATTAGTGATTATTGTAAAAATTGTGGCGTATTTTAACTGTGTTTATTGGCATTGGTGTGTAAAAGGCGTTTTTCAAGTGATTTCCTATGGAGGAAGGCAGAAGTGACGAGTTAGAGCTCGATTACGAGTTGGAATTGAGCGACGGTGACCACGGCGAAGGCGAATCGGCGATGGAAGATGAAACAGTCTCCATGGTACTTAAGCTGTTGAAAGGCGGTTTGGCAACTAGTATCCAGCAGATTGTGGCGGCCGTAATGGCAAGGGCGGCGAAGCAAAAGGCGACGAAACAAAGGGCGGCCATTGGTACTGGCGGTACCAAGGGCAACAAGAAGGGTGAGCGCGTTCCTCAGGCGGTAGTAGAGCATGCTTGTAGTGAAAGGGCGGACTCCGCTTGCAGTTTGGGCTGTATGGGGTCAAGGGCAAGGACAGGCGGTGACATTCTTGACCCTTTCGATCCTGACAGCCAGGACTGTAACATAGTCAGGTGGTTGAGCAAAATTGATCAGTTGGGCGATATTCATGAATGGTCGAACTATGAGAGAGCGTATTTTATGCAGGCGAAATTGCAAGGCGCAGCAAGGGGCTGGTTTAATCGGCTCGATGAATATGACCTCTCATGGGAAGACTGGAAGGCGGCTCTTAGGAAGGCGTTTCCTAGAGTGCATGACTTTGCTCAGCTGCTCAAGGAGATGATAGCGAGGGTTAAATTGGACGGCGAAACCATGACCCATTATTATCATGATAAAATGGCGTTGATCGAAAGGTGTGGGCTTTCAGGCACAAAGGCGCTTTCGTGTCTGATTGACGGTCTACCTCTCGATCTACAGGCGAATGCGAGGGCATTTGGTTGCTCTTCCCCTGGCGACTTGTATACTGGCTTTCTGTCCTCTTTTGACAGATATCGGCGTCCATCAACGGATATTGTGGAATTGGAGGGGCAAGGAAGTCCAGGGTCATGCGCAGGCGACGAAGACTTTGCGGTCTTCTGAGGCGATTCTCAAATTATGAGAGGCGTTTGGCGAATTTTGGGTACCCAAGGCGTACTATTTCCAACTGCTGGCGTGGGCTCGCGTTTACGAGCAAGGCGTTTGCTGACTTTTTGGCGAGGCGAGGTGTAAAACACCAAGGACGAAAGGTTAGGTTGAAAGGTGCATGCAAGTGAGTTTAACTGGCGAGGTGCAAATGGCGAATGCTCTGTTGGCGAAAGGCGAGAGCTATGGCGATTTAAGGTACAAACTTCTTATTGAGATATCAAAAGGCGAGTGAGAACCTGACAAAAGCGTAAAATAAAGGTGATATGCGATAAAAAAAAGGCGTAAGGTTGCAACCACAGGCGAAACATTTAGGGTAGGCGATTTGGTGTTATGGCGAATGCACAGATCGATAAGATCTGGTTGATTTACTGGCGAGTTAAATTAATGAGGGCATTAATTGTTGCAGGATGGCCGAATGTAACAAGCAAATTTTGGAGAGGCGACGTGCGACGTTCAAATAGGCGAAGACGCGACAACCCTGGAAAACGAAGCAGTAGAATCGAATCGGTGTTATATAATACGGAGTATATAGATAGATTAGAAATAAGGCGTAAATATAGTTACTGTATGAATAGCAGAGTCGACTCATGGCGTTATGTAATTATGATGACTATACTGGCGAAGCTTTAAGGTGTAAGGCGGAAATATTTGTGGCTGTAATAATATTGGCGAAATAAAACGTGTTACTAAAAATTAGGCGTTTAAAAAATAATAATAATACCTATTTACAAATTCGCATTTGCAGATGCGACTAACTTTAACTTAAATTGGCCTTCACATTTGCAGATGTGAAGGGCCCCCAACAGCCTCCACCCCAGTAGGTATATTATGTAAAAGTAGTTAGAGGCACACTATATCCCTACATTTGCCGATGTAAAGGATATATGTACTGACAAAAATAAAACTGTATAGTGCTATGTATTTGCAGATACAAAAACAAATAACCACCATACTATTGCAACCCTCTTACATAAAATCATTGCATTGGAGGTAGCGACTTATTACACTCTTGGTTTTTATTCAAAACAGAAATTGCAGTATTTGCAGATACTGTAAATATGCTAAAAAATCGTTGCATTTGCAGATGCAGTCGAAAGCATAACCAGGGTTAAGCAGCAAGCAAAAAGGTGAATAGTTCGTTGTATTAGCAGATACAATCGATCGTACCCACTGTCTGCAATTGCAGTTGCAGATAGTGAACATATTCATGAACCTATTTTTCTGTTCAAAAACAGAAATGGCAGCATTTGCAGATGCTGTAAATAGGCTAATAGATCGTTGCATTTGCAGATGCAATCGTTATCATAAGTAGCAAAACCAAGGAAACTCTTTTGCATTTGCAAATGCATTAGAAGATCCTCTCACGCTAGCTGAGGAAATAACTTATCCGAATCAAGACTTACCAACATCAGAAGCACCAGATGGTCCTGAACAAAGTAACGACCACCTAGCTGTGTAGGTGTAGAAAAAAAAATCACACCTGCGAGGCCAGAACTACATACTCAGATAGTTTAGACTAAAAGATTAAAAAAAAAAACAGTATGATAGAGAGGTATCCACCAGCTGCCAACTGCAATGTCCTCAGACCATCAAAATTAAATCTCGAAGAAAGTACTAAATCCTGCCAAGACAACTACTGTATCAATTACAGAAACAACTATAGTCCGATGGGATTAGTGCCTTAGCCTCCCTTTCAATAATTTAATTAGCCAACCGTCTGAACTAGAATACGTTCAAAATTCGCAGAAATTAAAGGTAAACAGTTCAATAATAGAGTGGGTAAAGGATTATAAAATCCCTTTCAATAGGACACCACTCCGGTTAGCAAAGTAGAAGACTACATAGGACGGCAAAAATTTTAATTTCAAAATACGCATTCTTGGGGAAAACTGATCTTTTAAAGATGCATATTTCCTTAGCCCTATGCACAGTAGTCAAAAAAGTTGTTAAGATTCGTTTTTTCCAACGTACTATACCAATTTAATTGTGTTTCATTGGGTTTATGTACAGCTCTATATCTTTTCACAAAATTGAACCCAGTTGTAAGATATGTAAAATTAAAGGGTATAAAAACTGAACTCTACTTAGACAATTGGCTAGTTATTGGTAATTCAAAAGAGAATTGCTTAAAAGTATAAATAAAATTACATAAACATTACAAGATTTAGGTTTTATATAAATTCCGAAAAAAGCGTAGTTATTCCCCCGCAACCATGCTCACTTTTGGGGTTTATACAAGGGAAAAGGGAGCTACTGGCAGAACAGTCTATTATCTTTACCCTGAAAAATACTAACTCACATCTCCTTGCGGAGAGAAACAACCATTGTGGAAGAAAATTTCTCTGGCTGTAGCGAAATTAGGAAGTTCCTGAGAAATTAAACTTGCAAACTATACAACAGTGCAAAAAAAAAATAAAAAATATCGATACGTATTTTTTTATTTCCACTAAAGATGAATATTACAAGAGCTATACCAGTTTTTAGTTTTGTATATATAGATATACTATGCATGGTGTGACGTAACAATTCATGTGTATTATGACGTCATAAGCACATCTCAAGGCGTTGTATCTGCCTCATTTTTCGGCTTAGGGAAAAAAGAAAAAACGTGTGTTCACTTATTTTTCATGGGCTATCGAAATCAGCAATAATAATAAAAAAAAAAAAAAAAAATTATGAAACTTCCTCATTGTCAGGAGAGCTTTTCTATAACAAAGCGTACCTAATGAAGCGATAAAAGTGATTATTTCTTCATTGACAGATAGCGCCCTCAAACAATACGGAAATACTTACAATAAATAGGGGAATTTCTGTTTTTCTAAGCGCCAACAAATATATAATAAAACCGTAAACTTATTCTTGAGCTCCTAAACATTCAATTGTCTTCGGAGTCATCTTACTCAAACAAAAGACGAAGCGGTTATAAAACGGTTTCTCAATGGAACATTTAACATAAGACCCCCAATATCAAAATACTCAATTACTTGGGATTCCTACCCAGTTCTACAGCCCTTAAAGAGCATGTACCCTCACGAATTCTTAAATCTACAAATCTAACTTTAAAGCTAGTAACACTCTTAATACTAATAACGGCACACAAATCACGGACAATCCGGAAGTAAAAATAGACAATATTTTTAAATATGAATACATAATTGAAATCAGATTCCCGGATAAAATAACAGCAAGTGGCTTAAACAGCCTTCAACCTAGTTTGATATTACCTTATTTTATTAATCAACCTGAACTATGTATAGCCACACTATTAGAGACTTACATAGAACGCACAAAAGGAAAAAGGGTGCTACCAGTCAATAAAAGGTGAATAGTTCGTTGTATTAGCAGATACAATCGATCGTACCCTCCACTGTCTGCAATTGCAGTTGCAGCTAGTGAACATACCTATTTTTTTGTTCAAAAACAGGAATTACGGCATTCACAGATACTGTAAATATGCTAATAGATCGTTGCATTTGCAGATGCAATCGATACCACAAGTAGCAAAACCAAACAAAATGTAATACTCACTCACAAAAAGCCCTATCACCCAGACAGCAGTCAAACCATTAGCAGATGGGTCAAGTTAATACTAAAAGCCAGCAGTATAAACACGAAAATTTTTGGGGCACACAGCACGCGACACGGGGCAACTTTAGCAGCTCAAAGAATGGGAGTTACATTACAAACCATTCAGAAGACAGCTGGCTCGACAGAAAAATCAAAAGTATTCTCGAAATTCTATAAAAAACTTGGCGTGGGTAATCCTACTGGATTGGCATCTTGTTTATTGAACCATAAATTCTAAGGAATCATAAATATTAAGCTACAATTATAACTTACTTACCAACTTGTTATCATATTACATAAGAATATTGGTATAGTATTAAAATAAGTTAAAGGTTAATATCAGTTAACCGTTAAACATGATATATGTACCTTCATGATGTGTGTTATTAAATCTAATGGTTATAAATTTGAATTTTAGTTTATAAAAAGGGCCTTACAAATCTAGGACTACAGAAAACTCGCAGTTTTCAGTTAATGTAGATTACATCGCAAATACTTTAAACATCTACAAAGTGTAATGAGGGATGGCGGAGATGCGAAGGATAATTACAAGATCAATCGACTTACCTGTAAGGAAGATCGATCGGAATTATCCGAGCATCTCCGCCATCCCTCATTACAAACCCACCCAGTCTTTACCTTCTCCCTATCACCCCAAATGCAATGTAATCAAAAATCTCACGAACCAAAATTGTAATGACGCATCAGCTCGAGCGGCTAGCCAGGGTCGGCTGAATCACCATGTTTTTAGATAACTTCTTTAAAAATTGTACCGATTGGGAAAAAGTTGTATACTACAAAGTGTAATGAGGGATGGCGGAGATGCTCGGATAATTCCGATCGATCTTCCTTACAGGTAAGTCGATTGATCTTGTAATTAAAGCCGTAAAATTATTAGCCAAATGTAGCAGCGATCAATATTTGCCAATCGAACAATCAGTTCTAGTGAAAATACCTGAAAGCTGTGAGATCCAAATCAATGGAAGAAAATTACTCAGTGGTGTGAAACCATTAATCCTGCCAGAAATCAAACTGTCTGCAATAACGCACGAAAATTTTTGGACTTATGCAAATTTCAATTAAAATTATAAATCCATTATTTTACTTCTAATATTTTTTATTTAGATGCTTACAAAACACTGAACATTATGAACATATAATACTAAATAAAATATTACATACGAAAAGAAAGGTTCAAGACTATCATAGGATTGGAAGTGTTCAAATTTTTCCCGTTTAATTTTTAATTTACCTTGGCAAAGTCTTGGCAGTTTCTGCTTGGGGACAATAATTGAGCATTTTCTATTGGATCTGATGGGAAAGATGTGAAACTCATTAGAATGTCTAATCTTATATTCTGTGGAACCGTCTGAATTGTATTTTAAAGCTCTAAGATTATGCACGGTAGGGTCACTTTTTGTACGTCCAGGAATGAATTGCATTAAAAAAGTTGATTTCGTATCGTATTATGCATTAAAATTACAAACTGAATTACAACCGTACATTTTGATGATTAATGGCGGATGGACGAGCTACATTGTTGTTGTATTCTTTCATAGTATTTTGGTGAGTTAACATGTCAAACCTGATATAACGGTGAACGATGTTGACAATCTAAGTGTCATGGAGAAATGCACTAACAATTTCAGAACTCTGACATATTTGTTAATGAGGGATAAAGGGAGATACTGACGCCGAACCTACTATAACGGTGAACGATGTGAGGATTGACCGATATTGCCATTGACAAATTGGGTCACGGGAGGCTCGATTTTATTGATATTGGGGTTTTCCTGTTCCAAGATATTTGGGCTAGATTCTATTTTTTTAAAGGTTAGTTTGTGGAACTCTACAAATACATAAACAGCAAACATGAATACTCAGGGAAAAGCTAAGAGAGGGGGAAAATCTATTAACCAAATTCTTCCAGGTAAGCACAATTACACGGGAATGGGAATTATCTCAATTCTCAATTAAAACTTTAAATTTTATAATTAAAATTAAAAAGAATTCAAAAATCCTAGACAGACAATCATCGAACGAAAGTTCAAATATTTTCTGAATTTGACATGTGTTAAATAGGTCACTAGCACTTGTTTCATTCTTATAGTAAAGTTATGGACATCTGGTGAATTATAGTGAATGGGAAGAATGCCTTCTGAAGGATACCTTCATCATGACGTCACCTTGTTAATAAAGAAATTATATGTGGAAAGGATTTCAGTGCCGTAAACTTAAAATCATTCCACCCATGAGTTAAAATAATAAAAAATATTTAACGGATGTTTCAAAAATTCCAAGCAATTTTACTTTTCTTTCCAAAGTCGTTTGGGGTTCTTCGTAAGCTGCTTTGCGGTAGCCCATTTCTTTAGTTAAAACATTATCCACAGCATTTTTCCTGGGTTCCTTAGACCTGTCTCCCCTATTGGTGTTCTTTTTATAACTTCGGACCAAGTTACTTCTGGAGAAAATTAATGAATAACAGTGAGGGATATGATGGGGTATGCTTACTCCATCATACCCCAGACTAGTAGTCCTATATTCTTCCAAACCCAATTTTTTTTCTCACCTTTTTATTTTCAGATATGGAAGGTCAAATCATGCCTGAACCACTTAAGTTTACAGTGACAATACGACAAAACTTCAATATACACTAACAATTCGCTTCGGTATATTTTTACACTTGTTTATTTAAGTAGTCAAATAAGATCGCGTCCGTCTCCTTACTATGAACCGTATTTGAAACCTTTAGGGTATATTATCTTAATGATATTGAGTTCTTTTCATTTTATCATCTCATGAATCCATCAAATTCGAAATGCTGATAGGTACGTCGTACGTAAATTTTCTATAATTTAATAATAAACTTTAAGCGTTTATTTCTAATTGGATAATTGCCGTAAATACGGATTTGGAAGTTAATTTATAAAACAATAAATATATACAGGCTTAGCCTAGGGCCCCATAGATTTTAAATGCGGCGTTGTCACCCTGCATACTTCTAGTGAGGTAGTTGGAAAACAAATTATGTGCCTCACCTTTTTAAGGACACAGCTGAAGTGAAACTTCTAAGAGAGATGCTAGGAGTTGAGTTTTTATTTTTTTAAGTTTCTGTTTCGGCACTTTTTAAATATTTTCCCTTTTTTTTCTAACTTTTTTTCGCTGAAAACCGCGCTTCTCTAACTTTTTATTGTATATTTTTTTATTTCTTTTTAAAATACTTTTATTATCTTTCCAAACAATTTTTCTTTATTTTAATTGTTTTTCTAAGTTGGCTTTATAATATTTTATTAACTTCCCGAACTATCTTTTATTATTTTTTTCTTATTTTATAACTTTGTTATTAACTTTCTGAAGTTTTTTTACGTTTTTCGTTTTGTTTTCCATTTCTTAAAAACTAATTGTGTTTTTTGCACATCACTTTTTTTTCTTCCCATTTTTGCCATCCCGAGCTGAACTTCTTCGCCTCCTTTTCGCCGAAAACCGCGGTTCTCTAACATTTCTTTGTATTAATTTTTCTTTCTATTTCGTTTTATAATACTTTTGTATTATTCCGAAGGTTTTCTTTTTAATTTAACACGGGGTCATGGCTTGTCAAACTTTCAATCCGAGGCTTCGTTGCAGAGTGCCACACTCTTTCTCAGAGAATACGGTTATAGTTGATATAAAATAATATTAAAATAATAAGAACAATAAAAGGAATAAAACAAGTTCAAGACCAGTAAGCAGAACTTAGTTATATGAGAAGAGGTAGTTCAGGAGAGTGTGCAAATTCTGCTGCTCAGCGATAGATAGGTTCGGTTAAGGGCGCCAGGAACTCTCTACCAGCCCAACTGCACATTGCCCATGATGTGCTAGGTACCACTCCTCAATAACTAAATAAATGTATGAATAAGTTTACAAGTAAGTAATCAGGTATTAGACAACAAAATAAAAATAGAATTTTAGAACAATGTCTTAAATCATTAAATGATTTAAATCAAAATCAAGAATCACTGAAGTTAATTAATGAATTAATTTAGTGATATCAAATAACAAATTTAGTTGACGAAGTGAATTGGTGTAAAATAAATTCAATGAAATTAATAGTTAACAGAGTAATTAGTGAAGTAAATCACAAACTACTAACCGAATAATGAGACATTAGTACAATGAAACTCAATTAACAAATTTAACGACGAAGTAAATCGCCAACCATTAATCAAACAATGTCACCTTGCCTTCATGACAATTCAAAATAATGTAAATGATAGATAAGCCAAACTAAAATTCAAAAAGTTAAGGTAGGTTTAGGCAATAAGGTAATTAAAGCGGTATTAAATTAAAATAAGTAAAAAATCACATAATAGTGTAGGTAAAAGCGAAGCAAACAGCCTATTTTAAATATTGGTATATATTCAATTGAGTACGTATTATTAAATAATGATAGCAAAAATCGAAACGCTTATAAGTGAGGCAAAATATCAAGGGATAAGGTTAAGTAGTAACTAATATGCAAAATTATTAGATGTTTTCAAAAATAAGAGAATTATATACACTCTAATCTATAAGCTGTTAAGACTCATATAGCTATTCAAATAAATAGGCTAATGTTAGATATTGAGACAAGTTGCACAATGATATAAAAACTTAAAGCGAATTAAATCAACCAAGTCGTGATCACGAATCGTTAGCCGCAATATCCGACATTTACCTGAGTCAGTATAACATATACCGACTACACAGCACAGGCTTTACGTTTAATAAAAAAAACTAATTGCTATATAGGAATCACAACATATGGTAACTAGCTTAACAGCAAAGTTTCGGCAATATAAAAGCTCTAGTAAGCAAATGTATCTTTCAAATATAAGAGCAATTAAACCTATAAACCGTAGTACACTTACGAATGAAATTATTTAATAAGAATGCAATTACTAATTCACCAAACATAAAAAGTTCATTATTACATTAGAATGTTCAGGTATAATTAAGTGAAAATAAAAATAGGTTTGGCTTATCTGTGTTTATTGGCTGTGACCGGATGCTCTCACATACCCACGTCTCAACAACTACCGAGCTACACTAAAAATGTCCACTAAATACTTCTCAAAACTGGTTGATTATGTAAGGTAAGGTGCGAGCATGGTGAGCACCAATCTAGCAAACAGCTAGTAAGGGTGGAAGAGGTAAAATTTAAACCCTAAAAATATAAAATATAAAACACTAGACACAATTCATTGGCCGCCCCTGTGGCCAGCACAAAAACTTAATTCCCTAGTCAATTATTAATTATTTAATTACTTGAGCTTAATTACTTAAGCGAAAGAAAAGTCCACTGACACGATCCCCATTCAACGAGATAAAACTGTATTAATCCACTAACCCCTCAATTTAATCTTGCAATAATATCAAAAATATATAATATAATAATATTAGACATTGATAACCCCCATAATGAGAATATCATTTTATAAAGAGTAAATCCCTCTAATACTTTACAATTAAATTTAATGAAGTGATCCAAAATGTGGCTACACTGCGTTTTGAACAATGTAACGAAACCCAGTATAGTACGAATAGCAAAATTAATATAAATCATGAAAATAATTAGTAGGTTATCCCTAAAAGATAATTTAGAAGTTTGATTATAGTGGTCAAATCAGACAGTAATCTAATGGAAAAAAAATTCTAATTTACCAATTGTTAGATTAGAGATAGCATTAATTAGAGATATTAAAACCACCTTGCAACTAGAAGTTAACATAATTGGTATTTAGCCATATAGACTATTTTAAGTTTTTTTTTCCTTAGGAGTATTAAATTCAATAAAGGATCCTTCACAAAGTGTTCCTTAAAAAACTCCGAAAGCTTACTTAACACGCTAGTACTAAACCAGCCCCATGTGGCGTGAAATTTTGCACATTTAAATACGTATTTCGATACCAAACAAGAAAAAAAGCAATAGATGGACCTCCCAAACCGGCTAACATCTATGCGTACCATAATCAAGAATAATTAATTCAATTAATAAATTGTAACAATGATTCTAGTACAATTAGGACAGTGAAATAGTACCAACGTTTTTTTTGGACAACGCGGCATCGCTCCATATTACGCTTGTCGCATGAATCACTGTTTCGTGTTGAAAACATTAAAGCAGATACCAGACTAGAAATTTACTGCCTTTAACAGTTATAATAGATGGCGAAATGATGTCGAAATTCGATTAAATATTCGGGAACATTATTTGACAACGAAAACATATCAATTGTGCGAAATATAAATCAAATTTAAGTTAATTTTAAATATACGAAATTTAAAATGTTACAAGAGATATCGGCAAATATCGTTTTTTTTTTCAAAATTTACCTTTAAGTTAGAGCCCCGGTCATCCCATGGGGTTAAAGGTAGCCCCCCATGAGGCGCAACTACCATAAAAATTTCGACCCCGTAGCGCTTCCCGTTCTCCCGAAATTAATTATTTAAGTTTTTTCTTCTCCCTCCTCTTCTGGCCGAACGGGGGGGTGTACAGGGTCCAGGACCCTCATTTAACTCCGGCTACATGTCCTGAAAATTTCAACCCCCCCAAATTAAACCCTCTAGGCTCTAGCTATTCGCCCTGTGCGTTAGGGTAGTGGGAGAAATGACGAACGATCGTGCGCGCGAGTCGGAGCAATTTGGAACTTTATTCAGCTACTATACAAATATACACGCGGAATACATCGAAAAGGGTCTGATGTCATATAAGCACTGTCGATTTTAAAGATTTTTTTGGGTTCAATGGAAAGATTACATCAAATGGAACACATTAATGCAACAAAATTTGCGGATGAAGCACTTTGGACGCCAAAAATTGAAAAAGAAATTTCAGATATGAGGCCGTTTAGTGACATTTAAATGCGAAAACTCTCCAAATATGACGTTAATGATGACAATTTACTTGCAATGTTGTCAGACTTGGCTAACCTTCTTGATTTTCAAGTAAGCAAATTGCAGGGGCATGTTTCATAAAGTAGAATAACAACTTGTGAAAGTAACTAAACCAGCGAAAACCGCGCGCTTGTTCCTTATATGCCTCAGACTAACCAAATAAGCACCCATTTGTCTGTTAACTAACCCAAACTAACCAAAACTAATTCATACTAATGCAAATAACCCAAACTAACCAAAACTAGTCCAGACTAACGTAAACTAACCCAGATTGACCAAAAGTAACCCATACTAAGCAAACCTAACCCTGGCTGTTTAGCCATACATGTATACATAAGTAATAAAAGTTTACTTACGGTACACTGTCGACTCAATTTGTTCATTTTAAATGCCCTAGATCAAGTGTATTTGTCATAAAATGAAATAATTTTAAAAGACAAGCGCGCTACGCACTCTTGTCGTTACTCAACCACAGCTAACCCAAAATAACCAACACTAACCCAAACTAGCCAGCACTAACCCAAACTAACCCAGACTAATACAAACTAACCAAGACTAACCAAAACTAACCCAGGCTAACCATAATTAACCAAAGTAAAGAGACAAGAGCGCGTAGCGCGCTTGCTTCTTCGCTATTCCAATCTAAGCAAAACCAACCGAGCCTAACCAAAATTAACCCATACTAACCAAAACTAACCCTAACCAACAAAACTAACTCAAACTAATCCAAGCTAACCCAGACTAACAAAAAAAACCCATACTAACCAAAACTAACCCTAATTAACCAAAGTAAAAAAAAGTGCGCTACGCGCGCTTTTCTCTTCGCTATCCCAAAACAAGCAAATCCAACCCAGGCTGACCAAAACCAACCCATAAAACCAAAGCTAACCCAAACTAATCAAAACTAACCAAAACTAACCCAAATTAACCAAAGTAAACAGACAAACGCGCCACGCGCGCTTGTCTATTCCCTATCCCAAACTAAGCAAAACTAACCCAGATTAACCAATACTAACCTAAACTAACCAAAACTAACTCAAGCTAAACCAGACTAACCAAAACTAACCCAGACTAACCCTAATTAACCAAAATAAAAAGAAAAGCGCGCTACGCAACCTTTTCTCTCCGCTATCATAAACTAAGCAAAACCAACCCAGACTAACCAAAACTAACCTATACTAACCTAAAGTAACCAAAACTAACCCTAATTAACGTATTCCAGATTAAGCAAAAATAATCGAAACTAACTTTAATTAGCCAAAGAAGCGCATTGAGGCGAGAGCCCTACGCGCTTGACCAACCACGCTTATCACAAAATCAAAATTAATTCAAAGTAACAAATGAACGCACTACGCGTGATACTTTCTTCAACTAATCCAAATGATCTTTTAAATTTGTATGTATTTCAATAAACTAAATTAATTAGTTTATATGACATATTATTAAAAGTGACCCCCTTCTGGCGTAACATCTAATTCTAGTAAATCATATATTCGAATTATTGTTATTTTATTAAACAATGCCATTAAGAATCATTATTTATAAGTTTTCGTCCCACAGTACTTTTGAAACATATTCAACACGAGGCTGTTATATTTTAGAACCAAATAGAATTTACACTTGGCAACATCTGCCCGTACAACAGCCGTGCTAAGCCAACCTATGTAATGATGTTTTAAGAAATAGTCATGTTGACGTTTATCTCATAAATATTGTCACGACTAACAACCATCCGAACGTTTTTGTGCTACCCTATAGAACTAGCCGCCGCGCCATGCCCCTCGCTTCTCTGTCTGTATGAATCATCGCCCGGCCAGCCGCGAAGTTTCGGGATAGCTGGAATTATCTCGATGGCCTCGTCGAGATCATATAGAGTGGCCTCGGAATACTTCCCGAATATTCGTGATAGATTTGAGATTATATATAAGCAGACCTAAGTCGGATAGTCAGTTAGTTCAGTTAATCATTGAGTGTTGAATAGATATTAGTGGTAAAGTTATAAGACTAGTTTAGTGAGTTAAATTGTATACAGTGGTAGTGAATAAAGAGAGTATTAGTTGAAAATAGCAAAGTTGTAATTCTGTTAAGAACCCACGGGAAAAACGTAACATTTGGTGTCAGAAGTTGGATTGTGAAGGGACCGGATTTGCGAAGTATTTTTCGAGGAAAGAAGAGGTACAAGTACGTCAACGAGACCGTTTGATTGGTGGATTCTGGTAAAAGTTTATAACATCCTATGGTCAATACGAGGCAACAAAAGGCAGAAATGGAGCAAATTAATAAAATGTTGGCCGATTTCATGGAAAATCTAAATGCTGAGAGACAAATAGAACAGGACCGGCTACAGAAAATTTTTCAAGATCAAGAAGATAAAAAGCAAGCGGATCGGGAAGAGGATGAACGTAGAAGGCAAGCGGATCGGGAAGAGGATGAACGTAGAAGGCAAGCGGATCGGGAAGAGGATGAACGTAAAAGGCAAGCAGAACAGGACCGGCTGCAGAAAATTTTTCGAGATCAAGAAGATAAAAGGCAAGCTGAACGGTTGGAATAATGAAGAAATGGCTACATAACTAGTGGTAGCGCTTCGTGGATCTGCCCTGGAACTACTGCAGACCATTCTCATCAGCCAACAAGGGAAATATGACATCCTTGTAGCTGTCCTGGAGAGACGATTTGGAGACCAACACCGAAGACAACTGTATCAGGCACAAGTAAAGTCACGGCATCAGAAGACTGGTGAAAACCTGCAAGAATTTGAGGCAGACATTAGACGTCTCATTCAATTGGCCTACCCGGGAGCGACAGAGGAATTTCAAGAGGAACTTGCTGGCCAATATTTCGTGGATGGTATCAGAGATCCAGAAACTCAGAAAATGCTACGCCTAGCCAAATTTGATAACAGCAGTGAAGCTTTGGGTCGAGCCCTAGAAATCGAGGCGGCCTGTAACATCTCCAAGCCAAAAATCACGGCCGTATCCATCCAGGAAGAAAAGGCGACAAACAGCTGTGAATTAAATGAGATGGGTGAAATTTTGAAGAAATTAACGGAAGTTCTTCAGGCCACGGCGAGATTCCGGGAGCCAATGGAAGATAGGCCACGTAATCGAAATACATCAAATCAGTGCTATAGGTGTGGCAGGACTGGACATTTCAAAAGAGACTGCCGAGTACAACTACGGTCTAGATCTCCATCCAGAGACGCTAGGGCCCCCAAGTCAAATCAGGAAAACTTCAATTAGTCAACATTGCGGGGCGGGTGTTGGCTAAAGAAGATAAAGCCCCCAGGATCGTCTCCATAAAAAGCCTAGGAAAAGCCGCCGACAGTCTAACAATTACAGGAAAGATCAACGGAAGAGCCATAACAATTACTGTTGACACTGGTGCGGCGGTATCTTTGATAAGGTCCAACAGAGTAAATAGAGTAGAAGTTCTACCCATATCAAAAAATGTAGTTTTACGTACAGTTACCGGTGAGACAGCTGAAGTACTTGGGGAAATGGATATCGAACTTCAACTGGGACGAATTAAATTACACCACACAGTGTTAGTCGCCGACATCGAAGACGAATTTATTTTGGGGATGGATCTCATCGGTCAACATGGATTCTCTTTTGACAACAAGCTTAATCTTCTGAAGTTTGGCACCGAAGAGTTCATCCTTAACAAAACAGACGATGGCACACCGACTAAAGTAGTGGCGGCATGTACTGTCAGAATAAGCGGAAATACCGAGCAGATAATTTTTGGGAAATTGGAGAAGGATTTTGGAGGCTGCATCGGACTTATCCAACACCACAATTTGCCTTGCAAACACCTCGTAGGCAAAGCACTAGTCAAAACCGACGGCGAAATACCGATAAGGATAGCAAATATTTCATCCAATTCCATCAAAATCAATAAAGGAGATGTAATAGCCACTTGCGAGCCGGTGCAATGGGTAACCAGTTGCGAAACGCAGTCAGAAGTAACACCCTCAACATCACCTAAGGAAGTCCTAGAACATTTCCATAAGTCGTGGAAACATCTGTCTTCCGAAGAACTGAAGAGAGCTACACAATTTGTCAAAGAGCAGAGCACAGCCTTTGAAAGGAAAAATGGCAATACTGGAAGAACGAACATCATAAAACATAAAATCGACACTGGAAGTGCTCACCCCATACGACAGCATCCTCGGAGGCTACCAGTGACGAAGCAGCAAGAGGTTACCACATTAGTCAACAAGATGCTTGACGATGGAATTATTGAGGAATCATCGAGCCCATGGTCGTCTCCTGTTGTCTTAGTCACCAAAAAAGATGGGACTACCAGATTCTGCGTGGACTATAGAAAGCTCAATGACGTCACCAAGAAAGACAGCTATCCACTTCCCAGGATTGATGACACGTTGACGACACTAGCAGGTTCTCATTGGTTCTCAACACTCGATTTAAAGAGCGGCTACTGGCAAGTAGGCATCAACGAACAAGATAAGGAAAAGACTGCCTTTTCTACCGGAAGTGGTTTATATCAGTTTAAAGTTATGCCCTTCGGATTATGCAATGCCCCCGCTACTTTTGAGCGTCTTATGGAGGTTGTTCTACGAGGCCTCACTTGGAAGACATGCCTGGTCTATCTTGATGATATAATGGTAATGGGAAAAACTTTCGAAGAGCACCTACAAAACTTGCATGAAGTTTTTACTAGAATCAAGAATGCTCAGCTCTTACTGAATCCAAAGAAATGTTTTCTTTTTCAACAAAAAGTTGAATTTCTCGGACATGTTGTGTCATCAGAAGGAATCCAATCCGACCATCGGAAGATTACAGCAATCAAGGACTGGCCTCGTCCTCGCGACAAACATGAACTGCGGAGCTTCCTTGGACTATGTACTTACTATAGAAGATTTGTTGAAGGATTTGCAAATATAGCGGCACCTCTACATAAGCTCACTGAAGAACGAGCTAATTATAACTGGGATCATAACTGCGATTCTGCGTTCAGGAAATTAAAAGCGGCTCTAGTCCAGTATTGGGATATCCGGAACAAAAGGGTAAATTTGTATTGGACACAGATGCAAGTAACACCGGCATCGGAGCAGTTTTATCGCAAGTACAAGCAGGGGAAGAGCGAGTTATCGAATACTACAGTCGAACACTTTCGAAACCTGAACGTAACTACTGTGTAACCTGAAAAGAGCTTTTGGCAATAGTACGGTCTGTTGAGCATTTCCATCAATATCTATATGGGCAAGAATTTCTGATAAGGACTGATCATGCAGCACTTAAATGGCTTTTGGATATGAAACAACCTGAAGGACAGGTAGCCAGGTGGCTTGAAAAGTTACAACAATATAATTTTAAGGTTAAGCACTGAGCAGGGAGATTGCATAATAATGCAGATGCTTTATCCAGAAGACCATGCGCGGATAATTGTAAGCATTGCCAAAGAGTAGATCAACGAGAAGGAATTACTCGGATTAGGCAAACGAAATTTGAGGTTGATCAGCAGTGGACCACAGAGCAACTTAAAAAGGATCAGCTTGAAGATAGTGAAATAGTACTATTGCCAACAGCTAAAGAAGAACATCAACCAAGACCAAGCTGGAGCGAGATATCAACTAAAGGACTTGCTTTTAAAACTCTGTGGGCTCAGTGGGACTCCCTGGTGGTGGAAAATGGACTTCTTAAACGAGCCTGGGAAAGCGCCGATGGAAAAGTAGTGAAGACACAGTTAGTGGTACCAAGGAGGAAGATATCGGAAGTTCTGGAAGAAGTTCATAATGGAAAGTCTGGTGCTTATCTCGGAGTGAACAAAACGATTGACAAGATTCGCGACAGATTTTACTGGGTCAACTACTGCCAGGATGTGAAATCGTGGTGTCGGCAGTGCTCAACCTGTGCCGAAAGCCAAGGACCCAAAACAAGATCTAGGGGCAAAATGAAACAGTATAATGTGGGCCTACCGTTTGAACGTATCGCCATTGACGTAGCTGGCCCTTTTCCAGAAACAAATAATGGTAACAAGTACATTTTAGTGCTGTTACCATAGCAGAGGTCCTTGTGAATAACCTATTCAGCAGATTTGGTGTTCCGTTAGAGCTGCACTCAGATCAAGGACGCAACTTCGAATCCAAGGTTTTCCAGAAAGTCTGTCATTTATTCAACATCCATAAAACACGGACTACCGCCTTACATCCACAATCAGACGGCATGGTTGAGAGGTTTAACAAGACCATTGAAGAACATTTGTCAAAGGTCATAGATGAACATCAGAAGGATTGGGACCAACACATACCACTATTTTTAATGGCCTATCGATCAGCAGTCCATGACACGACAGGACTAACACCAGCCATGGTTCTATTTGCAAGAGAACTCCGCTTACCCTGCGACCTATTATTCGGAACGCCAGACAACCAGGATATGGAAATTCAAGACTACGCGGACTCCCTTAAGGAAAAGTTACTATACATCCATGAATTAGCCAGAGAAAACACGGAGAAAGCCAGTGACCGAATGAAGACACGATATGATCTCAAAGCTAATTCTATGGGATTTCAGATGAACGATAAAGTCTGGTTATATAATCCGCAAAGGAAGAAAGGAAGATCTCCCAAGATAACGCCAGTATGGGAAGGACCCTATACAGTCATCAAAAGAATTAATGACGTTGTGTATAGAATTCAGCGTAGTCCCAGAAGCAAACTGAAAGTTGTTCACCTCGACAGACTGAAAGCATACCACGGACATGCAGTATCTGATCAGGACGATCAGGTTTAAGAGGGAGGCAATGTCACGACTAACAACCATCCGGACGTTTTTGTGCTACCCTATAGAACTAGCCGCCGCGCCATGCTCGCTTCTCTGTCTGTATGAATCATCGCCCGGCCAGCCGCGAAGTTTCGGAATAGCTGGAATTATCTCGATGGCCTCGTCGAGATCATATAGAGTGGCCTCGGAATACTTCCCGAATATTCGTGATAGATTTGAGATTATATATAAGCAGACCTAAGTCGGATAGTCAGTTAGTTCAGTTAATCATTGAGTGTTGAATAGATATTAGTGGTAAAGTTATAAGACTAGTTTAGTGAGTTAAATTGTATACAGTGGTAGTGAATAAAGAGAGTATTAGTTGAAAATAGCAAAGTTGTAATTCTGTTAAGAACCCACGGGAAAAACGTAACAATATTATATTATGGTTTTAAAGTGCAAAAAAACAGTTTTATTTGCAATTTGTATGAAAAGAAGCTTTATATTATGTTATTATTAACCTTCTGCGATCATACCTTAGGACAAAGTGTACTGGAATTGTGTTTATTAGGAAAAAATGTATGTTAAATTTAAATTTTTATTTTCAATTTATTTTGAGAAAGTGTGCTTCATCCGCAAATTTTTTTGCGTTAATGTGTCCCATTTGATGTAATCTTTCCATAGAACTCAAAAAATGCTTCAAAATCGACGGTGCTCATATGACATCAGAACCAACAAGGGTAAGTATCATAACCTGTGTGATATATTTTCGAAACCGGTTCTTATGATTAGTGCAATGGACAGCACTAATATTCCCGAAAAATATATTTAATAACTTAATTTCAGTTTGTCTATGATTCATTCTAAAGTAATTTCAGTAAAACTTCATGAATCGAATTTTTAATTGTCCCAATTTCACAATGCTATTTTTGTTATTATGATATTCTCATGTTTACGCTTTCATAACCTACGAAGTTTTGCTGAATACACACAAAATTCAATATCCAACTTGGCTTTTTTCAGTCGAATCGATAAATATTCTCATATATCAACGTATTATCTGCAGAACTAATTATATTGCACTAAAATCAAAATTTTTTCTTGAATTTTCAATCGTTTCCGATGTACTTGACGTGTTGCGTAGCCAAGAAATTCGCCTCATTTTGTACCACCAGATGTCGCGTCGTGTAACGCACATAGCGAATACTGGAACGTACTTAAAGAGGCGTTTCACTTTGATAACAGTTTCAAATTGGATAAGCGTTTCACTTTGATAAGCGTTTATTTTTCTGACTAAACCCCCGCTAAAGAAGTTTCACTGGTCATTTGGCATAATAAGGTAAAATTATCTGAATTAGTATCAATTTTGAGATAGAGAAAAAATTAATCCAAAAAATAAAAATAAGAAACAAAATCTCCAATTAAAAAAATAAGTTTGATTCTCCATTACTTCTTGAATCACCATGTATATTCCAAATTACTTTAAATGATGGTGTTTGATCACCACCAATACAGCTTTTGTATTTAACACTGACACACTATTTGGATATCGTGTACTACATATGACCACAGTGACCACATCATTATCAATACGCAGGGTCTACATGAAAAATTATTCGAGAGATAATAATCATTGAAATAAGAAAAAGTTCCTATCAACATAGGATATAGGTCTTAAAGAACTTCGTTTTTTAGATAAAACGTTGAATCTCTTTAGGAAGGGAAAACAGTCAAAAGCTTCCCGAAAAATATGCGATAAATAAATAAAAATATAATATTCAAACCACATTTACATACAACAAAATAGAGAAGCCAAAGATTATTTTTATCCAGACCCAACATCTGCATCGCTTCGGGTAGGAGGTCGGAATAAAGTTACCGTAATGTAGGCAAATGTAGGGCGAATGGAGATTTTGATAATACATAGAGTTCAGACGAAACAGGAATTTAGTGTGAAAGCCAAGCCGAACTAAAGCCTACGGTTATTGATTTCTCGTTTATAGATGAAGTGGATTACTTGAACAGCACTTTGCAAAGCCGAATTATTCGCTTATGAGGATTTATAATGGGAACTTTCAAGTACAATTTTGGAAATATATCAGTTATTAATTTTGCCAATAAAACAGTGCGATAATTTATTGTAAGAATTAGTATTCACTCTCCTATATATGAAAATTAATAAGAAGGTGAAGAAGAACCCACAAAAATTGTTAATTCTAAGACAGTGCCACTGCAATATTTCAACCTAGTGTACAGGGTATTTTTTATATTTTGCGCGCTATCTAGAGGCTTTATTTTAGGATCTACAAAAGTTGAAGGTTTTCTTACGTATTATCTGTTAGCCATATCGGAAAAATTGATTGCAAATTCTGTCCTATTTTTTATAAATGGAATACCCTACGCGACATAGTAGATCTTTTCTTTCTGATTTCAACAAATATATACATTATTATTGATAAGCCGTTTTCGAAATCTTTGTATAACTTTACTACAATTCATATGTGGATCTGGCTAGAAATCTTTTGTGGCCTTTGATAGCTATACTTTGAGGTTCATGTCGCGAGAAAATTAACAGTTTATATACATTTAAATGTACTCTTTTAGAAAGAATTAAACTGACACTGATCAAGTCGTTAATATATCCCTTCTGTTGGATTATTGTGACGAAGTATATTATAGATTTTTAACTGCTGAATTTCAGCGAAAATATCGAATTGCTCGGAACTCGTAAGTTTGATCATATTGCCCCTACATATATTCCTATGTATTCCATTGTTTATGCATAGTCTTTTTAAAAAAAGATGCCAATTTTTTCTTTGGCAGCTTATAGTTGCTAAACAAAATATTGTCGGATTGCTGCAAAAACAGATGTCACATATTATAGTTTTGAGTTATTGGCGTTTTAAACTTAAAATGACATGAAAAATCCGTTTATTTAGAAATGTTCTGTTTTATTTCACATTGAATTAAAAACATATTAATTAACATTAATATTAACAATCTAAAAGTGAGAAAAAATACTTATTTTTTATTATCAAAAAACAACACTTAACTTGTTTTGGCTGTCAAAATTCAGACACCTTGGGGGTTATCAGCTGTCAATTGACCTTCTGGATCAGTATCTTCTGCTGCGGACTCTGGTGTGTTTCAAAATGGCCGACGGTGAAGACGTGGTGTCGGTACCGGTCTGCAAATTTTGTAAATCGCGAGCAGTAAAACAACGAGTAAAGTGTAAAAATTGTCAAACATACTATCACACATCGGTGTGCGACTAAAAAAAAACAAAAAAGTGCTGTAGTAGTGAATATCTGAAACCTGAAAAGCAGAACGAATTAATCAAAGTGCTAGGTAACCTTGAAAATTCACAAGGTGAATACGCAAATATCGAAGTAGACGGAGACGTGGAAAATCGCGAAATCCTGTACCTAAGAAGAATCTTCAGGGAATTGGAGGAAAAAAATGCCATTCTAGAAGAAAATTGCGAGTTGTGGAAAGATCGAGCCATGCAACTCTAAGAAAAATGGCGGGAAAATGGTGAGCAACAGGAAACGTCATCACCTATTCCTTCTCCCCTCACACGATAAGTACAAGATTGTCAAACCAGCGGTGGCAACAACTACCAACATCAAACCGGCAACTCGCCCCAACCGCAGGAAACAAATCGGTCCGGCGCTGTCTCTGCTAAGCAGAACCCAAAAGAAAATCCGGCAACGATGGAAGAGCCAGTGCCTGAAAGAGAAGACTTTGTCCAATAGAAGAAGCGCGGATTTAAAAAAGGGTCAAATGACATGACAGAACAACAACAACGTAACAAACATAACCTCTGGCGAAAAGTCGATCGCAAAATTGGCTCCAGAGAGGACTTCGATGAGTTCCAAGCAACCAAACCAATCAACAAGGATAAGAGGATATGGCTCTGCATATCCAAAGTGAAAACCCACATCACTGAGGACATCATAAGCAACTACGTCTCCAAACATGCAAACACATCAAAGGATCGGATTACAGTTAAGCTTTGCGAGGTAAAAACCCTAATCCTACTCAAAGCTACTTTATGGTGGGAGTTGATCATATTACCCTTACATATATTCGTAAGTTTGATCATATTATCCTTACGTAAGTTTGATCATATTATCCTTACGTAAGTTTGATCATATTACCCTTACATATATTCGTATGTATTCCATTGTTTATGCATAGTCTTTTTAGGAAAAGATGCCAATTTTTTCTTTGGCAGCTTATAGTTGCTAAATAAAATATTGTCGGATTACTGCAAAAACAGATGTCACGTATTATAGATTTGAGTTATTGGCGTTTTAAACCTAAAATGACATGAAAAATCCGTTTATTTAGAAATATTCTGTTTTATTTCACAATTAAAAACCTATTAATTAATATTAATATTAACAATCTAAAAATGAGAAAAAATACTTATTTTTTATTACAAAAAAACAACACTTACTTAACTTATTTTGGCTGTCAAAATTCAGACACCTTGGGGGTTATCAGCTGTCATTTCATCTTCTGGATCAGTATCTTCTGCTGCAAGCTCTGGTGTGTTTCAAAATGGCCGACGGTGAAGACGTGGTGTCGGTACCGGTCTGCAAATTTTGTAAATCGCGAGCAGTAAAACAACAGAACGAATTAATCAAAGTGCTAGGTAACCTTAAAAATTCACAAGGTGAATACGCAAATACGGTAGCAGACGGAGACGTGGAAAATCGCGAAATCTTGTACCTAAGAAGAATCATCAGGGAATTGGAGGAAAAAATGCCCTTCTAGAAGAAAATTGCGAGTTGTGGAAAGATCGAGCCATGCAACTCCAAGAAAAATGGCGGGAAAATGGTGAGCAACAGGAAACGTCATCAGCTATTCCTTCTTCCCTCACACGACAAGTGCAAGATTGCCAAACCAGCGGTGGCAACAACTACCAACAACAAACCGGCAACTCGCCCCAACCACAGGAAACAAATCGGTCCGGCGCTGTCTCTGCTAAGCAGAACCCAAAACAAAATCCGGCAACGATGGAAGAACCAGTGCCTGAAAGAGAAGACTTTGTCCAACAGAAGAAGCGCGGATTTAAAAAAGAGTCAAATGACATGACAGAACAACAA